>JAVQIZ010197741.1:0-11011 GCA_036023535.2 Galaxias brevipinnis | reverse complement strand
AACAGGAAATACAAGCTTTTAAAATGAACTAACCTTGTCGATCCTTTATTGAAACACAGCTCCTTGAAGTTTATTCCTTTATTCATTCTAGGTGTAGGATTATTTGCGACACTCGTGTGTGTTTATACAGCTGGCACCAGGGGTGGGACGTGCACGTGCGTGCGCGTGTGGCGCTACCAGTTCCTAATCTTCCCTTCTTTCCCCACACTGTGAAGGCTGTGCCCACTCTCTGGTATAGACTGTCCGTCAGTCAGACGCAAAGAGAGGAGGCTGGGGAGGAGAGGAACTCTGGGGAACAACAAACCATAACCCATAACGACTCAAACCTCTCCCAGGACAGAAGTGCTTTTACTGGAGTCTACAACCTCAGAGCTAAACTCTTATCAACCATCTGGCTGACTCTTAATCTCAATCATCTCTCTCTACCTTCTTCACTCTCTCTCTCTCTCTCTCTCTTCACCTTTCTCTGCTTCTGTTTCTTTCTCTCTCACTCTCGCTTTCTCTCTGTCAATCTCCCTCTCTCTCTCACACACACACTATTTTCTCTCTCTCTCTCTTCACCCCCCTCCCACGTCCCATCATCTCTTCCTAACCCTCTCTCCCCCGTGGCTCTGTGACCATGTCTCTGTCGGGAGTACCTGGAGGCTGTGACGACCCGGAGGTCATGGAGACGCCTGAGGGGTGTGGCTCGGACGGATCGGTAAAATGGCAGTTATGTTATGACATGACGGCGAAGACCTGGTGGATGGTGAGCTTACACCTATAGCTATCTATGTAACCAACTAACCAACTAACCAACTAACTACATAACTAACTAACTAATTAACTAACTAACTAAACGACTGACTGACTGACTAACTAACTACATTAATATATATGTGACAAACGTACAAACTAACTAACTTAGGCTACTTGCCTACAATCCATGTAACTATCTAACTAACTGACTGACTGACTGGGTGGTTGACTGACTGGCTGGCTGACTGACTGACTGACGAATTGACAAAGTGACTGACTAACAAAGCCTTATCTGGTACACAATAGGTGGAATGAGCTCCTCAGTAACATCATAACAGCTGTTATCTTCTAAAAAATTTGGTAGAACTTAAAACACTTAGACTGAACACTTGTGAGGTTTGACTGTTGATTTTCTCAAATTGAGCATTTAAATTCAACTTGTGTAGGCCTACATGTTGAATCTAAATCATTTTGTAGTAGCCTAGTAGCATGTTTAATATAAATTGGCATTCAGTTCGTAGTAGTAGCATGTTTAGCGTATATATATATACAGAGGATATATGAAAGGTCCTAGGGCTGGTATGTTCTCCTTAATTACGTCAACAGTATTGATTTAATTTTGGTTGTACCATTAGCCTAGCATTCCTTTTTTTCAACATTTGCAATTTGTACCTTTTCTACTGCAGTAGAGTTAGCCTAGCCTAGCATTGGTAGAGTTAGTGTAGCTTTGTCCTTCTATTTACAGCGGAGTTAGCTTAGCCTTAAGTTACTGCTTTATTTAAGGTGGCGGTACATGCTGCTGAATGCGTCTTGTAGCCCAACTGCTGTCAAACTTATAAAATCAGCACCATTCTGGAACAGTCAATGTAAACAAAGTCATCTGATTTTAGAGGCTGCTGCCAAAATGGGCATAAGGATTACAGTTCAGAGAGGGAAGGAAGGGGAGAGGGAAAATTTGGAGGGAGGGAGGGCCAGGGGGAAGGATGGTGGGATGGAGGGAAAAGAGGGGGTGCTTGGAGGATAAATGGAGGGAAGGTGGAGAGGTGAAGTCGGAGGAATGGAAAGAGGGGGGAATGACAGTAGGTAGTTTCAGATATTCTGCTGTATGTAAAAATATCTAACCCTCCACTGCCACACATTGCCTACTTTTAGAGTACTCACATGATGAATATGGACTGTCATTGATGTGGTGAAAGTTTCACAGTCGTAGAGGTTATCTGTGATTAATATAATTCATAAACACACCAACCAATCTAAAATTGTACTAGAACACCATTTGAATTGTTAAAAGTATTGCGTTTTGTAATTGGAGATCTGCTATTTGGCCAGGATCTGTATTTTCATCATTGTCATAGTAACTACACTTTTTTTTTTAGGGGAGGACAAAGTGGTTTGATGGAAAAAGATACAATGCTTCATTTAGCCAGCTTTAAATTGAGAACATGGCACTTTTATTGTGTTACTAAAAATAAACATCTTCAACAACTTAAAATCCGTTATTATGAATAGAAGTGTGTGTTAATACAATCTTCTGATCCAGAGACCATTTAATTTTCCTAAGGATCGAAATCCTCTTAGCTTCTACAGCTCAGAGTGCCGAAGAGGCACGCAACCTGGTCTCCTCCTCATCTTTCACTCCTTCTTCCACCTCCTTTTTTTCAGTTTCCGTATTCACTCGTCGTCGTCGACGTCCCAAACCAGCTGGTCGTTCCACTCCACCACCCATCCCGCTCCAGCACAGATCACTCGCTCTGCATGTGTCCCGACAGCTATTCGGGGTGGGGTTGGGGTGGGGGGGTGGGAGGGGGGGTTGTGACAGTAGTTACTGCCCTACTAGTTTTAAGAGGGTTAGTGTAATTCTCCTTTTTGGGAAGTTGCGTATTTAGATTGAGCTTTTCTGGATTTGTGTTTTAAGACTTTTACTGAGAGAACTTTGATGAGAAAGAACAGCGGGTGGTTGTGACGGAACAACATTTACACAAATCCCTTCGATTAATTTACTAACTGTAATGCAATTGAATAACGGCTGATATAATATATCTACACAATCAAAGCCAAGGAGAATGCTTCTTCTTTACCTTTATGTAAGATTGGTGCTAGATATACTGTGTATTATTTGTGAAATAATAGATGCAAGGAATGTGGGGATTAATTTATTTACTGGGGTTTATTTCTGTCTAGGAGCACTAGAAAATAAGTATTTTGTGCATTCAAGTCTCAGTTTACACCTCTATCCTGCAGGTGGCGCGAGACCTCGAACGTCTTGGGTGTAATGTTATTTTTTACACAGTAGGAGGCGATAGAGTTAGAATATCGAAGTATGAACGCAGTTTCAGCAGGTGCGATATTTTATCAGAGCATAAATTCCGGTGGATCATGTTGAAACTGGCTTTCTTTGCTCAGGCTTTTTTTGTAAAGGCTTTATTTTCTAAAGACGTGTATGTTCACCAATTTCTGTTAGGTTTCACACCGTGATTTTTTTTCAAAAGGAAAGATTCAAAACGAATAGGGTGTTTTTTTTTTCTTTTTCTTAAATTGGAATATAAAGGGAATTAAAAATAATCTTTATACATTAACCCATTCTTGTGCTTGACTGAAACAACCGTTTATCTATGTCAAGATCTTATTCAATAGGCCTTCCAGAAAAATCCTGAAAAAATACCCTTTTTCTCGTTAATTATTTTTCTACTTTAGGCGTTTTGCCATATCTCCATATGATTGTTTTATTCATGTCATTTTGAAACATGATATCAATTAAAGCAATTCAAAGTGGAGCCAACATCACATTACACAGCAGTTTGGCTGCTGAGAAAGTGAAACCTATCTAATACCTGATGGCCTCAGCGGTACAAAGGCATTTATGTAATACCCAATATTATACACAATGCCAACACGATCAGAACTGCACATTAATCATTTTGTAGCCAGTTTTACATTTGTCTGTAGTGTGTTTTTCTCAGTAAAGGATGTGGATGTGTGTGTATTATTGTATTATTGCGTGTCAATATACTACATGTCTGTATGTGTGTGTGTGTGTGTGTGTGTGTGTGTGTGTGTGTGTGTGTGTGTGTGAGAGAGGGAGAGAGAGAGAGAGAGAGAGAGAGAGAGAGAAAGCCAGATAGAGAGAGGAGGAAAGAAGGAGGGATGAAAGAGAGAGAGAGACAAAAAGAGAGACAAAGAGAGGAGGAAGGAGGGAGAAAAAAAGTTGACATGACTTAAACATGTGATCTTTTGACGGCCTTTCTTGTCTGTGAACGTGTGTGCGTGCACTTTTAAAGGAGAGAAAGTGTGTGGATTGAGAGTGCGGGTAGGGCCTATAGTGTGTGTGTGTGTGTGTGTGTGTGTGTGTCTCCAGGGTATGCTTCTATATGCAGATTAAGACTAAGAGAAGCTGAGTCAGCAAAAGGTGGTCCTCTATTGTTTAAAAGCCTTTCGTCTAAAACCTGGGCACATACAGTCTCCCCTCCCTCTCTCTCTCTCTCTCTCTCTCTCACACACACACACACCAACACACACTCATAGCAGCGTTATCCAGGATGTCTCTGTAGGGAAACAGTTTGGGGGTTCTTCGGGTTCTCTTTGCAACTTGTTAAATGAAGGGGTCAGATGTCTGATTAGTATTTGATTCACTGGCTGCCCTTTTGACCGACTGATTGAATGACTGCATGGCTGTTTGACTAAATGGCTAGCGAGTCGACTGACTTGAAAGTTAAATGACTGGCTGGCTGACTGGTTGTCTGATTAATTGGCTGGCTGGCTGGCTGATGAACTGACTGGATGGCTGACTGGGAAGTTGACTGACTGGCTGGCTGGCTGGCTGGGTAGTTGGCTGGCTGGCTGGGTAGTTGACTGGCAGGCTGATTGACTGGCTGGCTGGCTGACTGGGTAGTTGACTGACTGGGTGGCTTGCTGGGTAGTTGACTGACTGGCTGGCTGGGTAGTTGACTGACTGGCTGGCTGGCTGGCTGGCTGGGTAGTTGACTGGCAGGCTGATTGACTGGTTGGCTGGCTGGCCGGGAACTTGGCCGGCCTACACTGGCTGACTTGTTGGATCCAGAAACAAAAATATCACAGATTGCAGTGCGATTTTAACAGATGTTTTTAATGGCCAGCTTTGGCCACTCTCGAGGCGAAGCGTAATGAGCCAAAATAAGAAAATTACCGACAATTTGCTGTTGAGTAAGCAGACATAGGACTACAGGGAGACAGTAAAACGCAGCCAGGGAACTTGGCAAAACCAAAAACTTGGAAAGAGCAAGGGCGAATGTGGCCACAGTTTCCAAGACTTTTTTTTTCTCTTTGTTCTTCACTTTTCCACTCATGTGACCTGGTGTTTTGTAAGAAGCAGAGCCTGCCCCTCAACCCCAGCACAGTCTATCTTTTTCACTCTTTTCTTTTTTTTACTGCCTACCTCTTTTTCTTTCTTTCTTTCTTTCTCCCTATTACTTTTTCTCCTTCATAAAAAAATTTGTTATCATAAAACTGGGATTGTAGCCAATAACAATATCCTGTCGTTATTTACAAGTTTGTGGTTTACAGTTTCTGTGTGCTGGTGATTTGACCTATAGCCAACCGCTAATACAGCTTGATCCAAACTAAAAGACTATCAGGCTTCAATTTCGAATTGATCGAATGGATTTTTTTTTAAATTAATGTTGGGGACTTGATTAATGTTAAAAAAACTATTTGGCCCTTGACAACTGTGTTCTTATAGTTAAAGAAAAATGGTGCAACTTCAACATTGGTTTCAGTAATCAATTTTCAAATGAAACCAAAATTGATAAGCATATTAAAAGCCCTTGCAACTTGCTTCTCTGAAAAGATAATACATTTGTTGAACTTGAAATGCATCTAATGAGATTACAGACTTTAACAATGTGCTGCTAGTATGGTATTCATATTTTTAAAAATTGAAAATATTTCACTCGTTTCCAGGGAGAAACAGAAAGAGTGGCTTTGAGAGCATGACTGCATGAGCAGAAAGAGGGGAGAAGAGATTTGGGACAGATACCATAACCACTCACGCGCACCAAAGTCTGCATTGACGGCTCCAGACATTTATGTGTTAAAATCGTATCCCACAATTGCCCTATCTTTTCATTGTTCTTTATTTTTTTCTATCTTGCAACAGAGATACAATAGTTCGTAGTGTTGCCTACCACTGAGTGATTTAGAGGGATCTGATGGGACAGAGGCGCGGAAAGAGAAGAGGTTGTTACTCAGATACGGCGACAGTGTGGCAAAGAGGGAAGTAATAGTTTGTCACATTGAGGGACATGGAGGTAAATATTCTGTGACAGAGCGAGGTGTACATGTAGTTATCCATTCAATCCTGCGGCAGCCTACCGGACAGCGGAGATTCTGCCGTAGCTCGAACAGCAGACTCGTGGGACGTTTCTCGTCTCCGCACTCTTCTCGTGCCTCCCTAGTGCAGCGGATTATTTCTGCTCGCGCATCAAATTGCCCCAGATATGGAATAATAATAACAGCACGAGATGGCCAGACGCTGATCCCGGTTCTGCATCAGCTTTAACTTTACCAGTGGCAGTTCCGCTTGGAAATGGTACGTTAACATTTTATTCCATTGCTATTGTTTCATGTTCGAAAAGACTCAACGCGAGAAAAGGCAAGAGGTACGCACTTCAAACCGAACTGGCAGTTGATTCTATTTAAATCAACCATAGTTAAACGTTAGCCGCTTATATCCTGTCCGCTTGTTGCCAACTGATAACAGCCGCAGAACCTAAAACGACTATATACTATGTTAAATGCGCGTGAGACCCTAACCTTACCCTAATAACATGTCCGCGCGTGTAAACGGGTACTGCAGTGAAAGTTTTTCAAGGTGCGGGGAGCGCATGACGAGGAAGGCCAAGTTGAAGTTGTGTTCCTGCTGCTTCTCAGTTTGTCAGCAGAAAATGGCCGCAGCTGGAGCCACCGACTTGAATTTGAACCTCAAACCGACAGAGGCGCTGCTGTCCCGGGATGTAGGGAGAGCAAAGGGCCGCTGAAACCGACCGTGTCCGTACCGCTGCTTTAGTGTCCGTGCTACATTACTGTAATTTCCAATCTGTATTTTCATCCATGCCTTTCGCTGATAACATAAGCAAATCATTGTTCAAATGGATTAGGCATGACTATTTCAATAACCTAAACTAACCCCAACTCCAACCATACTAACCTTATTTCACCTCACCCTAACTAACCCTGGCCTATAAAGAGAGCTAGGGCCTTTCCACTGAATTACGACCAATTTACTGTCATAATATCTTTCGTTCAACTTCAAAAGTTACTGTTGATGCTGATTTGTTCAAATAATTTGCAGTATGTGCATTTCTTAAGCAGTTGCTCTTTTATCAAGATACTTTATGTTGAATTGCTTAAATTCTTGTTAGGATCAATAACCATCCAGGTAATTTAATTTTGAATATACATTATGTGGTTTTAAATTTTGTTAAATACTCAAAGCCTTTTTCCGAAACTTAAACTTTCAAAATTTTTACTCTCACTAAAACTAGCAGAGCATGTATGTGGGTACAAAATGGCAAGCAGTGACGGTTACCGTCTGTTGGTGATCTCTAGCAGAGGGCCAAGTGGTGTACTACTTTCCTACACAGCCCTAGCTGTGCTGGTCCTCGTCCAATAGCTAATGTGTGTGGAGTAGCTTGGACCATGTTAGATTCAATGACTGTAGGCTAAATGCTATTAACTGGTTTAGGTGCAATACAGTGGACTCACTACTACTCTAAATATGAACTGGTTTTCTATGATTGAAGGCAAAATGTGTAGACTAGTGCTGTGGACTCTCACTTTGAACCGGTATGCTAAATGTGCTTGCCTTGTGCCAGTCTAATACTGTAGTTATTAACTTTTATAGCTCCATCTTGTAGACCCATTAACTGGTTTTCTATGACTGTATGCTCAATGTTCATTATTTGTTAAGTATAGGCTAATCTCTGGTGTGAAATAGATCTGGTTCATATTAATTGCAGACTCAAATGTTCTTAACAGGTTCTGGTCCAGGCTTGTACATTTAGGCCTACAGTTTGAACTGGTTTTAGGCTGAATATTTTTAACTTGTTGTGGACATAATAGTATTTGTTTAATTTGACCGTGGACTAAATGTTCTCCCTTAACTGGTTTTGGACCAGTACTATAGAACCACTGGTCCACACTGGTCCACACTGGTCCATACTGGTCCCAGTCTATCAAACTAGGGCTGGTGTGTGGAGGCTACTGCTTCTTTAAGAGGGTTTCATTGGGATGGGCTATGTTCATAACGTCATTTCATTCCTCTCTGGCTTGATTTTCTTTTAGGCTTTTCTTCTCCTTTCCTTCCTCTAATGGAGGGTAGTAATAGCCTCTGACTCTGCTGGTTTCCAAGCTCCAGACTCTCTCTCGCCCGGAGTTTTAACCAGACGTATCCGTTGATCATTTGAATCTCGGGGTGGGGATATATTTAAGCTGGATTTTTGCTATCGTGTCATCATTTCAGGGGTGATTTTTTTTTTTTAATTTTTACATTGGAAATGGATCAGGGAAGTCATCTGAGAAACGGAAGGGGGCAATGCTAGAGACTGGCTAAGACAGTTCAAACTCCCCGCATTCACTTCTTTCTTCTAACTATGATGTACTCACCCCTCTGCCTCGCGCAGGTAAACTTTTTTGTCTGCCACTCAACACAAGTGTGTGTGTGTGTGTGTGTTTAAGTGGGCATGTGCACATGTTTGAGGAAAGGGCGGGAGGACTATGATCAGTCAGGAACCTGTGTCTCCGGATGCAGAGGAAAGTGTTCACTAGATTACAGCCCGCTCATAAAAATTTGTGTTTACTCAACGAGTTCCATGGGCTTTGGCCAAAGAAATATCCATTAATCTCTCAATTCATTTTACAAAGTGGGCTGAAATCAGAGATGAATATGCTGAACATTAATGTAAAATATTAAACGCTATAAATCTCCAGTTACCACTGCCAGTTAGAAAAATGCAAACAGTTGGCTGCAGCTGTAGTAGTGGCTGTAAAAATCCTAGAAGAGGATTTGATTGTTAGAGAAATGTTTTCGGAACTAATTTCCATCCGCTATAACTGAGGCCATTGGAAAGGAGGAAAGTACGGTCTGTGATTTGTTTTGTTACAAAGATCCTCATGACGACTGAATGAGTTGAATTCTGCCAGAGTAGCATATTTTGGTTGGTGTCCAGCTGCCAAAATCCCTAGCTGTCTCCAGCTATTTAAGTGGCAAGTAACTCATTGTTCCGCTGAGGGCAGCATGGAAAATATTAGAATAATCATAAATGTTTACAATGTGATTCTGGTTAATTTATTAGCATACATCTATAGCATTCATCCATTGAGAGCATTGATTCATTAGAGAATAGGCAAGTGTATTATTCTTATTATTACTATTAGTGTTATTATTGTTACTATACCCAATATTTATTATTATTATTATTATTATTATTATTATTATTATTATTATTATTATTATTATTATTATTATACTCTCAGCTCAACCGCAAAGCTAGTTTACCACACAATGTCTGCGTGTATGCTATAGAACTGGGCGGTCTAAAACCATTTTGATGGATAGACAGAGAGATGGAAACAGAATGAAAACAAAACTAAGTGATGAGTGCATCCTGTAGGTTTGTGGGTTTGATCATGAGCCCATCCCTCAGTCTGAGTGGGATAATCATACCAATACATTTTATTTATAAAGCCTAGCGCTGTTCTATAACCCAACAGACGTTGAGTAACTATCACCGCACTATATGCAGTTGTAGAGAGCAAGCCGGAGACAGGACACTGAAAAGCTCTGAACCTCCATCAAAAAATAACAATTGTTATTATGAGGATGATTCTTAGTAGCAATTTATTGTTGTCAATATTATACAACTATAGTAATAGCAATAATATTAACACAAACGAATAATGATAATAATATTATTGAAATGAGAAATGTTGTTATTATCATCAATATTATTAATTCTTATATTAATTCAATTATTATTCTATTATAATAATATAGTTATTATAGTTCTATGATTTTTACTGTCATCACCATCATGTCCTTCAGACTGTGTCTAGATAGGTCTACTAACATCTAACATTCATATCATATTGTCCATTAAGCTTTTTGGAATCTGGTTAGAACAGACACCATTCAACCACTATTTGTATGGGAAAGTCTGTGTTAGTCTCTTTGCAGCCTTGTTTTACCCGTAGGATAGATTTGTCCCAGTTAGGCAAGTAACATAGTTATACTGTTAGCCTAGATAGCACCAAGTAACATAGTTGTACTGTCAGCCTAGATAGCACCAAGTAACAGAGTTATACTGTCAGCCTAGATAGCACCAAGTAACATAGTTATACTGTCAGCCTAGATAGCACCAAGTAACAGAGTTATAGTGTCAGCCTAGATAGCACCAAGTAACAGAGTTATAGTGTCAGCCTAGATAGCACCAAGTAACAGAGTTATACTGTCAGCCTAGATAGCACCAAGTAACAGAGTTATAGTGTCAGCCTAGATAGCACCAGGTAACAGAGTTATAGTGTCAGCCTAGATAGCACCAAGTAACATAGTTATACTGTCAGCCTAGATAGCACCAAGTAACATAGTTATACTGCCAGCCTAGATAGCACCAAGTAACATAGTTATACTGTCAGCCTATAGAAAGCACTGTAACTGTAGGCATCAGTCAGTGCACTGGCTTAAAACAGACCTCAGCATCAACTGCACTGTAGCAGATTTAGCTTTAAGCCTCATAGCTGCATCAGTCAGATATTGCTTTGTATTGTTTGTGGTCAAAGGGGTTTTTGAGACTGGTCTGTTTGATTTAAGGGGTCATTTTGTTAGGATAAGAGTCTTATAGGCCTACACTTCTTCCAACCAAATCCACATGCTCCAACCAGGGCGGGATACAGATAGACATACTGCTGATTAGGCCTTGATTAACTTCTCACACTGCAGGGGCTGCAGCCCTGCTGAGACACCCAGGCCAACAGAGGGCGCTAGTTGTGTAATGAATGGCATAGGTTGAAACATCACTTGGTTAAATGGGGAGGCTTGGTGCAGATGTGGCCCTCAGGGTTGTGTGGTGCATCGCATGTGGGGTGGCTGTGGCGTAGGAGGTAGAGTGGGTCGTCCACTGGCGGTTCGATCCCCAGCTCCTCCTGTCCATGTGTCGAAGTGTCCTTGAGCAAGACACTGAACCCTGAGGTGCTCCCGATGTAGAGACGTGTAGCGCCTTGCATGGCAGCTCCGCCATCATCG
>JAVQIZ010197739.1:0-18935 GCA_036023535.2 Galaxias brevipinnis | reverse complement strand
GTAGAGATTTTGAAACTTTAAAATCATACTATAATAAATAATAGATTATTTGATTAAAAAAAAAAGGCTTTGTAAATGTTTGGTTTTGCATGTTTTTTGTTTGGAAAGTTGCTTACGTTAAATAGTCTTGTAAGTTTGGTCTTTGTATTTACTTTTATACATTATACCTTTAAGAGTTGCTTCTAATTCCTTCATTGTATGACAATATTAAATCCACTTATTTAGTGAAGTCAAATGGTAGTTATAGTGAAACAGTGATAAACTGCACGGTGTGTTTTTTGTCTTGAATAGCCACTAAAATTAATGGTTTTATAAATACCAGATTCATTTTCAGGAGCAAAGTAAATTATAAGTAAATTATTTAATCACATTAAGTTTTATTACTTATTAAACTATTTTTGCATTAAATGTAGGGTTAGAATGATGGGAATCTACTGAAATCATGGTGGAAAGCGTCAGTTAGGCATTGGACATGGGCGCTGTGTGAGTTGACGCACAGTAAAAGAGACCTTAACTCAGAAAAATGCATGGCGAGGGTTGCTTTGTTTAAATACATAATGATTGGAATATACAATAGCATCTAGCTCCTATGGTGTGCCATGTTTTTCTAAAGAACGCATTGATTTATAATACACCGGGTGAAAAACTTACAATAGAAACGTATTAGTCTGAACTCTGGTTAAATGAAGTCGGTGTGGAAGTGTTGAAATGTTTAAATGAATTAATTTAAATATACATTCTGAAACCTTTTTACCAACACATAAATACTATGTAAAGCACCCCAAAAAATTTTCTATTTTTTCATGTGGATTTCACAAATGCGCAATATATTTAGAACACTTTTCAGTGGACCAGTGCTATTGGACTGGATCTGTTGTTTTGATGAGCGAATTTGTACTGTCATTACTGAAAGGTTAAAGACACACAGGGCAAGCAAAATATGCCCCAAAAGAGCCCCAACAGCAGTGGTGCTAGGAACCAATCTGACTGGGCCTGAAGTGTTCAGCAGAGAAACGTTCATCCATTGAAGTCCTGAAATTTTTGTGGAGAAGCTTATCCTGAAAATGTTAGTTAGATCTGTATTCTTTGTTGTCGAGTTAGAGACACTAGACAGTGCTAAGGGAGGTAACACATAAGTATTTTTTATGAAAGGAGTTTACATTTTTTGCCTGTTCTTTTTAGATTTCAGTTACACTCTACTGAACTGCTGTCAAGAACAAATGTCAGTCTAATGATTCCGTAAATTAATTTCATTGCATAGTACATAAGCAATTGGCGAGGAAACCCATAGAATAGAATAAAGTACTGTGTTATACTTAGCATGAAACCAAAAGAAGACACAAGCTGCTGCAGAGGCAAATGTGACACAAAGCCATCACACCTGAGTTGCTAACCCAGAAAAAGACAGAATCAAGTTTGAGGTCAGAGAGCAGGTTTACAGCGAACACAGACAGCGTTTGACAGACAGACAGATGGCTGAGAGGGAAATGGAAGAGTGCATCGGAGATGCAATGGAGAGGCAAAATGGGAAAGAAATCCAACCAGTATCTCTGTACAGTTGACTGAATCCCTGTGTGTGAAACTGGCCTATTCAATTGGAACTGCGAGATACATACACTGGTTAGACTTGTATAATGTATATTTCTGGTTCATACATTCACAGCAAATTGAAATGTCAAAGCTAGAATGGGCAAGGTATTCGATAGGGAAATAATGAGCCAAACTGGGCCGCGATATACCAGTGTGCTGATATATCAGCAAAACAGTAACATATAGAGGACGAAGAACAGTAGTTTCCGTCCAAAAGAGAAAAATGTGATCTACAAAGCAATAATCATCAATCAGTCACATATTCCACGTATATATCTATATATCTATATCTATATATCGATATCTATATATAGATATAGATATAGATATATAGATATATAAATATAAATTGTTAGCTTTGATATGTAATGAGTAAACTGTGTAATTTTTTCCCTAACTGGACTATTTTCACCATACTTACTACGGACCAATACTGTGCAGTTTAAATGATACAGGGGAACGTTTTGTTAATAAAAACATAAATATGTTATACATAAGAAACAAAAATTATTAATGATTTGAGTGAACATACATATTATATGACATGATACTTACATATTTTGATATCAAGCGCTGGCTAGTTGTCACTCCAAAATCATCAAGAGCCTGGCGGAAATGTAGAAGTTTCACAGAAGAAGAACGTTTTAAAGCACAGTTGCGCCTCCTTCACCGCAACTGATTGGCCTTAAAAGAATCCGGAAACATACAGTTACTTGTCAAATACAACAGAATTACAATAACGCAATTGGTACTAGCTGACACAGAGTTTGTGGACTGAATTATCTATTTCATTGCTGTAATAGTTTTTGAGCTGACATCAAATATCCTCATCTGTATAGTTTATTTTCAATATATTAATAAAACAGTAAATCTCAAACTGAAGATAATAAACTAAGTAAATTGCAATTTTTGTGAATGTAATGATACCATTTGGGTGGAGCTTGGATGATTTCTATTTTTTAAGGCAATGTATGTTCACAAGAACATGCTTATTTGCACTATTTGCATATCTGGAACATTGCTAATGAAACTGAGTGCCCAAATCTAATAAACATAATCTGTAATTGAGCGTCTGATTTGCACCAGTTACATGATTACAATGATTGAACTATATAATTACTGCAATCAACATCTAGATCTTTTTTTCTGGATGCCCAATCAATTTACATGGGAACATTGTAATAAGGGCCGAAATAAGATAACGTCTTACACCACTAACGAGACTAAAGATTTTCATTGGTTACTTTATAAACACACACAAAAGTATTTTTCTGGAAAAGAAATCCCACAAGGAACTGTACAAATACATCACGGTATGTACACTGTAATATCATCCCACAAACAAAAGTTTAATTTGTAAATATTTCCTTATTTTAAATACAACGCGAGAATAGTAGTTCCCTTCAATTCTAAATCAGTTTTAGTTTAACATTTTTCATTTAAAAATAGCTCAAGGAAGGTAATGTTGTGGATTATATTATTAATTATCTCTATCTTAAAATATGTTGACTCTGACTTACAAGTGCAATTATTTTGTAAATGCTGAACATGTTGAAAATTCAATAAAACAAAGTAAAAACCAAGCAAATGTTAGGGGTCTACCATGATTATATGTAAACCAAGAGCAGAATCATAACCTATTAAATAACAATTAAAATGAGATAAATGCAAATACGTTACTTTTGGAGTCAATTTGAATATAGCCTACAGTACTTTACAAAGATCCATAGATGGATCCTTTAATGTTAACTTTTATCTAAAGCGAATTCCTTATTAGTGTAGAGACAGTGTGGATGTGCACTGTGTGTTTCTCACAAAAGTGATCGCTGTATGCCATAACCCAAGGTATGACTGGAAATGTTAATATCACTCACATTTACTAAGGTTTGAGCATTTGCATTTAGAGTAAGTTCTAGAAGCTTCTAAATCTGCTGAGGAGGTTGAATCATATATATTTTTTCACTTGCTAGAAAAGGGTATTAAAAGTACAACTTTACAAAGAGACCTTTTCTCAGTTTGGTTTCTTTCAATAAAGGTTATTATCTTTATAAGTTGCACCAAACGTCTCTCGGACAAAAAAAACATTGTAGCCGTACAGTATTCAGGGCCCACTACGAGCCAAAGGTCATTTGGGTCATCCATATATTACATTCAACGATTTAACAGACAAAAATATAATTAAAATATAATATCTATAAAATTTGTCTCATGGTTTGCATCTCATTTTGGAAAACAACGTTGAACATCGTTTTTCAAGTGAAGGTTCTTTTCTGGTCCAATTTGGTTGGTTTTCTAGTTCGTTACTTTATTACTTCCCCTGCATTCTGTGTATATCCGATGACCACCATCATTGCACAATTGAGCAAAATCACTGTCCACTGGGCTATATTACAAGTCTTAAATAATTTGAGACCGTACACAGTAAGCAACTATATTGTTTTATCTTGCTAGAAAAGGGGATTATAAATACATTTAAAGTTGACTTGAAGATCCGTATTTTAATGAAAGTCCTTTAGACAACATTCAAAACATTCAATTCATTGGCGTCTTTCATTAAACTTTCCAAACAATATAGGAGGAATCGATACCTAGTCTGCGGCCAAAACATTTCGGTTCTTATTAACATGAGGATCAAATTGCACAAGGCTGTACATTTATCAAGGTTTATAAATAACAGTTATTCAGTCATTAGCCGAACCCCAAACCCTAAGCTTGGAGGTTACTGAGTCTTTCAGGCATCGGCGTTTCCCTTCTCTTTACTGTTTATATTTATTTTAACATGGAAATTTGTTGCAAACCTGGTTGATCTTGGGTAAATAGTAATAGAATAAAAAAGATCCTTTTAGTTACGAGCATATTCTTGGTGTTTCATACACATTCGAGAGTACAAGGGTCTTCAGTTTATTCATGAATCACCTTGGAGTGAGGATGTACTTGCATTAATGCAAATTTGCAGTCAATAATATGTTGTGGCTGTTACACAACTTACTATGTCCCTAACATTGCAGGAAGGTTCTCATGAGGTTCAACAGAGCAACTGAACCGTTCAGTAGTAAATATGCTACTGAGCTGGATTGACAGATGAAAACCACAACAAGGACCCAGAGAGCATGTTTCTCTTTTCTCTTCTATCATTCTGAGGTTTCTCTTCTGTCATGCTTGATCTCAACTTGACTTTGACTCCTGACACTGCTCTGCTTTCAAAAACTAAAAGACCCCCAGGCCTCTTCAGATTATTGTGTGGTGTTTTTGGTCTAAATAATGTAATATGAGCGGAGTTAATGGTCATGTTTTGATATGTTGTAAACAATATAGTGCGTAGCCTACTTGGTGCCAGAACAATGTTCATCCAAAAAGACTGTAAGTGTGTCTCAGGTTGGCCCTTGTTTTGATGGAAAACACCCTGAAACCTAGGACTCCCTTGTTAGTCAGACACAAAACCAGAGTATTGGGCAGAGTCATTACCGAAAGAGGGGAGGATAGTGTGGGCCGCCGGTAGAGAAAGGGTAGGCGAGTTACTTCTTAAGATATCCCCTGCATATAATGATGCTTTCAGCATCCCTCCTCCTCCATAGTGTCTCCCTCACAAACCCTCTTTTTTTTTTCGCCTGACTTTTTCACCGGCATCCAAGGTACCACTCCGTTGAGAGTTGTGTAAGTAGGAAGGCGGCCTGACTTCACACAAGAACAGCCCTGAGGCTGTGGGGGGATGGGGAGGTACCTTGTGTGTTTCGTCTGTGCTGTGCTGTGCCTTTCTGATGGTTGAGAAAGAGGCAACAAAATGTCAGTGGAAACCGAGGTTAAGAAGCATAATAGAAGTGACGTCCTAGCAAATGATTTAAGGCCTCTTTGAACCCCCGTACATGTTCTCGTGTAAATTCAGATCAGCTGAGAGACTTTCCTGTCTGTCATATTGTTGTCTACCATAGTTCGTTATAAAGGACTTTTAAAATGTAACTTGTAAATATACCTTTATGTGTTTTTATTCCTGCATGACAAGTCATTATATGGTGGCACAAAAATCTTCTTATGTGCAATACATTGGTCAGACCTAGAAAAGACCTGTTACAATAGTTTCTGTACATATGCGACACTTTTCATGATGACTGATTTTTATCAGGGTAAAAATGTCAAACCAAGTGGAAAACACAATGACGAAAAACATGTCTGACAAATATCTTTGCTTCTCTTTGTGGGATCACTGAACATTAAAACAGAGAGAAATAGAGGAGAGAAAGAGAGAGACAGATTGTTGTTGGAAACAGAGGCAGAACTATAGGATCTGAGTAATACAAATGACTGTCCTTTATAATCTCTATGCAGAGGTGTGCTCTCACGGTTGGACCAAGAATAGTTCCATCCTCTCTATCTTACACCCATTTGATCAGTCGTCCTTCATGTGAAAAGTGTATATTCCTTTGTTATCTCAATGATCTCACGCACCTGGTGTTTTCAGTACCTATGAGCTGGCCTTCATCCCTCCTAAACAATTAGGAGTGTCCTCTTTATCTAGCAAAGTAGTCTGACCTTGAAGTCCTAGTGGTGTTGTTCTGCTCCGAAATTTGAGTACAAATTACTCTATACAATTCTACACAATGTATACAATGTATGTACTCATGAATGTACTCACGCAAATTATGTCTTACTCCATCAAGAGAGAAGCGGAGAGAGTGATTACGGTGACATAAACAGATCAATGACCAAGAAAGAATTAAAACATTACAAAATGTTTGTTAAAACTGTGCACCAGTAAAGTGATCATATTGCACGTACAGTAAGGAATATGTATAATCAATGATTACAATAATTAAGCGTCTGCAGACCAATGTGGCCATTCTAAGATTTGTGTAGGCCTTTATTTGGATGCTAAAAAGTTTAACTTGGAATATGGAGCACTTGCGCGACTTTGCTTGTAGGAGACGAGTCTAAATGTTAAATGCAATACTTGTTTATATTATATTTGCATACACACATTCAATGTACATTTTTAATCAATGTGTTACTATGCAGTTACGTGGTCATTGTAACCGTTTAAAAACCGGTTACAATTAACAATTTACAGGTTTTCAGAAATGTGATGATCAAACATACCACATTAAGTTGAAAGTCATTATTATTCTTGTTATACTCTACATTATGCGTTTGTGTATTTCACAACATAAAAATATTAAGAGAAGAAAAGTGACTGGGTGTTTGGCTGGGACGACCAGCAATGTTCCTTTTTGTATGCGTTTTGATGTGCAGAGGGGCCGGTTGAAAAATTCAACTCAATTTGGTTTCTTTCAATAAAAGTTATTTTTATAAGCTGCACCAAACGTCTCTCGACAAAACCAAAACGTTGTGGTTGTACAGTATTCAGGGGTCTACTTGGCACACTACGAGCCAAAGGTCATCAAGGTCATCCATTTCTCACTTTCAACAACATTTTCTATGCTTAAACAGACAAAAATAAAATGTCTGAAAATATCAATAACATTAAATTTTTGGTTTCCGTCTCATTTTGGAAAACAACAGTGAACTTTGTTTTCAAGTTAAGATTCTCTATTTTAGTCCAATATCATTTTATTTTCTAGTCCGTATCCTTTTCTTAATGTTTAGTTCCCCGGCAATCTGTGGATATCCGATGAAACGACGGCCTGTCCACCATCATTACATAATTGAATAAAGACACTGTTCAATGGGCTATATATAAAGTCTTAAATAATTTGAGAGAACTATGAATCTATTTTAAACATAATAACATAGTACCATAATGGTGTCAAAGACTCAGATCTCAATATTCATTGCACAACTGTGAATTGATGTTTTGTCAGTTATTGCATAACTACGTTATTGTAACTTTCCATACAACAATCGTTAACAACTACCTGGAGCCATTTGGTAAGCCCCTACATGGAAATAATCTTTAAGGGTGGTAGGGGGGGCAACAAGTTTATGCCCCTGTATACCACTGTGTTGCTTCAGCTTTTAGATTAACATTGGTAATACACTAAGCATTTAGAGTAGAAATTGGTGGCCATTCACATTCATGACCCAAGCAATAAACACTGGAACACACTTATTCCTCACGACTTAATCAGCCAACCCTCACACTTTTTGTCTGTTATCTATCATTAATGAACTAATTGACAAAAACCCATATGGTTATTTAAATCAAACATATTCTGGATTTAGTCTCTACACCTCTACACGCTTAGACCACTTAAAATGAATAACAGGAGACCATTTACGGTTTATACGGTTGACACAGATTCAGAGCACTATGTGGAACGATTGCAAAATGTATATTATAATAGCAGTCAATACACAAGTACATTTAGAACATTCTACTAATGTTTTGTAACATTTGTAAACTGTCTCTTTTTGATTGGAATCCCCATCACAATATCCTGCACTAATGATGTGGCTGTACTGTAGGCCATACACTAGCGATATCTAAGCTATAAACAATACTCCACTATTCTGTTTGACAAACATACAAATATTAGCCTATTTTCTGTCTTTAGGGATATCGTTTGGTATCTGACAAAAAAACAACTGTTAAAGTTAAGCATTTTGGTCCCTTACCTGGGTAGATGTGTTCAGCGTAAAGATGAGTTCTAATCTGACATCGTCTAGATCTCACACAGTGTTTTCACTCAGACTCACACTGAGACAGGAAGCCCGACTATGATCCCATATCCTCTTTCTGGAGAACTTAAATGCACTCATCTACACAATAGGTAGTCATCCATACAAAAACAAACACACACACTTTATACTGCATTCAATAATACTCCCCTAAAATAAAGATAAATATGACATTTTGCCTCAGAATGTCTATGAATATAAACCATTAATATGTATCATGTGTAAGCAGAGTGGTCACAGGTGGTGTTTGGTGCACCCTTGATATGAGCAGCTGTGTGCATTTAAATGCACCAGATTGTTCTCTAAAGCATACCACTATTGTGTCAACGGTATATAACCAACAGCAGAATTCGAGGGGTTGAAGAGACAACTTAATAACAAAATTGTCAAGATCATGATATATTATTGTGCTGTAGGCTTTATTCTAATATTTTATTAAATAGAAATCTGACCAAATGTGCATCAATTGGCAAACGCAAACACACTCACTCTCTTCATGTGTAATAAAATTTATGAGAAGCGTAAAGATACAATACATGAAATATGAAATATATATAGGCTATATAAAACAGTACAAAATTATCATCCAAAATGCAGCATGGAAAATTCTAAGGTAGGAAATCATAGCAGAAAAATAAGCCTGAGATTACATAAACCTCTACATATAATTCACATAACCCCCGATTTAATTATTCAGCTATACCATTCAATTTGCCATTTGGTTCACATATTAAGGAAGAGCACATCCAGTGCTTACATCAATTAAAACAGTGTGCTGATTTCAGGAATAACATTTGCAAAACCATTTACATTCACTTTATATTCACTCCCCCTTGCTTTGAGTGACTAATTTTTGTCTCATTTGCCCTCTAATTCCTCCATTCCAGTCCTCCCTTTGCATGCTTCGTCAGCGCTGTTGCAGACGAAGGGTGGATGGCTTCCCCTTCCTTCCTTGCGGCGGAGCTATAGCAGCTGGACGACTACGATAACAAGCCAAGTATTACAGAAGGATTGGGCTCCTCTACATACTATTTACACACATACTGGAGCCCGAAACCTGAGGGTGTACTGTGGGTATGAAGGTCAGTCAGCCTTCACTAAAACCCAAACAAGGTCTAAATATGAAAACGTAAACTGATCTATTGATACCTTTCATCGTCAACTTACCTGCTGCACTGGCAGTAGTCGTTGGGTTTAAGAGGCTTAATGGTGGCAAGCCTATGGGCCCTCTGTGGGAAAGATACAGGGATCAGCTTTTTATTAGTTAAATATTCCGTCAGTCTTTCCTCTTATTATTGTACATGAACATGTGAAGGCAACACATTTAGAGGATGGACCGTCGTGTGGCTCCTGTGCGTACCCGCATTCTTCTATTCCTCCGGAGAATCAGAATGGTGAACACTACCAGCAAGACCAGGACCAAGCAGCATGCGCCAATCACCACCCACACCCACAGCCTGAACCCCAGAAACAATGGGACCTTTTCAGACACGGGACGCGTACCTGAAGACAAAAATAATTATAATAATATCCATACTGATCCCACAAGGGGATTCCATTCTGTTCCTCTTCTGATTACTGCACAGTTTATTTTATTTCATATATCACACAAGAAGCTTGCTGCTGATGTTAAATATAATAACGTGAAACAATTAATTTGTTATGCTTGTTATAGCTCATTTAATCATTGATGGCAACCTTTGACGTTGACGTTCTCAGGGTTTGGGTCGTTGTCATGTTCTGGGTTTGCTGCGTGAATTGAAGGCGAAGTTACCAGCAAGGCTAAAAAGACACACATCACATCAGTATCAATGTCTTTCTGTTCATTCATTACGTTATTAAGTGCTGATGCAATATAGACCAATGATACAATGTGCAACATAGTCACGCTTTAAGGGAATCTCCTACCTTTCACCTTGAGGTTGAGAATCTCATTGTGGACATCGCCATTCAGTGAACACTGGCAAAGCCAGTCCCCTTCGTCTGAGAGGGCCACAGGGTTGAGCTCCACTTTCCCTGACTGGGCAGCCCGCACAGGTTGTCCATTTGGTCGCAGCCATATCAATTCAGGCAGGGGCTGTGCACCCTGCACCTGACAGCTCAGTGTGCCTTCACCACCCTCTGTGAGATGACTGGAGGGGCTGGCTGAGACTGGGGAGTCAGTGGTAGGATTGAATTGTGATACAGAACATAGCTGCTCCTCATGTATTTAGTATCACTTTCTTTCTCCAAGTTAAACATTCCTGTGTTTATCGTTTAATGTGTCCACTTGTACACGATACTGTTTTTGCTAGGTTACCTTGTAGGATGTAAAGTCTGTGCAGGTTGTCTTTGTCATCAACCCTGCAGGTGTATTCTCCTGCATCCTCGTTCTGAAAGTGGTCGAAAACCAGAAATTGACCTTTAATCTTTATCCTGTTGTCGGTCACCCCAGGAAGTCGGCCTAAAAGAAGCACACAGATCATAATCTTAAATGAACCTGATATGCTGGTAATACATTTTCTAATTAGATTGTTGTTTTTAAAGACAGTAACTTTAACCTTTTGTTGTTCGGCCACTCCGTCCATCAATTTTTAGAAGAAGTTGATCTTTACAACTCCATGCCACATCTTTGTTAGAGGTCTTGACTCCACAATCAATCTTGGTGGTCCGGCCAGGTATTGCATAGATGTTTTTACCATCGACTAAGAGTATAAATATCACTGAACAACATAAAAGATAATATAGTCATTGATAGTTTTGGGGAGATTTAATAATTAATTTATATTTTAAATAAATGCCATATCCTATATTTTCACTTACCAAACACAAAACAAGTGATAATCTTCATATTCCCAAAAACAAATCTAAAAGAAGAATGTCAGACAATTGGAAAGGTAAAAACACAATAAATGATTACAATAAAAAAACACTTTTTTACATAAGTTCATTATGTTAGAGAGGTGGATTGCATTTGGAAATGCTTGTTTCTCCTGTGTGAAACAAACCACATAAATAGCTTCTGTTTAAGATGAGCAGTACAAAAACATTGTGTGGTCTTTGCCCACAATCTACTTCCTCCCTGTATATACCTTGTTAACCCCCCCTCCTTTTTCTCAAGCACACACACACACACACACACACAGACACACACACACACACACACACACACACACACACACAAGCATTTAAAACTATTTATCATAGAATATCAACCATTTCAGTTTTTTTCTTTTACTTTTAATGAAAACATAATATGATACAATAAATAATAATAATACATTTTGCTTGTTGTATACCGTATAGTCAAATATACATTTTCTACAAAAAATCTGCTTTAGATCCTCTTATAAAACCAACTGTTAAATTAGATTAAGAGATTCTACATTGAATCGATAGACTGATATTTTGGGTTACCTGACTATTTAGTGAAGGAAATTTATAAGTATGGATAGGCATATAATTGGCAAAAACAAAAGTTTCAAAATATCAACTTCAGAACCATATTTAAATATGTTTTTTAAAGTTAAGTTTAGAGTTATTTTAAATTGAGGTTGTTTTATTAATTAGCCTGTTTACATTCCAAATTAAAACTTAATTTTTATGATAAAAAATAAATGTAATAACAATTCAGACAATTAAATAAATGATTTCAACCACTTAACCGTAAGTCTGAAAAAAAACCTTAAATCATTACTATTTGATAGTATGGGTAGTTGTTTGGTATAGTATCTGACCTATTTATTATTGAACATGAGGCTCACTAGGAAATCAAAGGCCCAGTCTCGACTCAAAACACTTTTTGTAATTATCACATTGACTTAAAGGCTAAAATAAAATGCAAAATTGGAAAACTATTGATGTAGCTGATTAAGATTATGAATAGCAATCATTTTAAATGTAAAAGTATTACTATTACTATTATTTAAAGATTACCATCACGCATTTCTATTAAAATCCAACAGCCGCCTAAAACCTCTGAAGTGTTCTCATTTTCTAGTTTCTAGCTAAAAACTCTTGCGTGTGTCCTAGCTTTCTAAAACTTACCTAAAAAATGTTTACAAATCTGAGAGGTGACACCTGATGTTCCCCTGGATCGTTTTATCTTCTTTCTTTCAATGCTCTCATGAAGACAAATGTTTGGATGAATAATTTGAAAGGAGGGCGGAAGAGATCTAAGAAAAAAAAAAAAGTCTGCATTTTGGAAAGCATGCAAACAGAACAGTAGAACAGTAGGTTGGTGGGTGGTTCACGCAGAAACAGTTAGACCTACATGGGATTCCTTACATTATCAAGATTTTACGAGTGCAGCTCAGCAGGTGTGATTTTGGTGAAATTTTGCAAGAAATAACTTTTCTCACTAAATGAGCTAATCTATACATTCAACAACTATCAAGAAATACCACAATAAAAAAAAGGTTAGAAATGTGCTGACTTCTGCTTTCAGTTCCTCACACAACCACTCAGGCGACAAGAAAGGCAGAAAGAGAAGTCTTTTATTTGTCAGAGCAAAAGTAACAAAGGAATTCATTATTGAAAAATATAACAAGAACAATAACACCCAACCGTCACCCTCACCACATTTGAATGAAACACCAATTTGATTTTGTTTTAATCTTTATTTTTTTAAATACACATTTGAACTGGTTTCAATGAATTGACTTTCCTCTCGTCGTGGATATTGAAGAGTTAGTTTGAACTGCCTTATTAGAGCAGGTAGTGGGGGGGGGGTTGGTGCTCAGCTGAAGAAGCAATGACATCATAGCCGTAGCTTTCCAATAAGGGGAGGGCTTAAAAATGGCATGTCTTGATCGGGCGGAGCGTTGTCATGAGACATGTGAACAGTGTTTGTGCTAAAGTGAACCAAATGAAACAACCATTGCACTTAAATCTTAATAACCGCGACCATACATCTCCAACAAATATCAGTGTGTACATTGCTGTTGGTGAGGTGTATTTACAGCCTAATTTGTCAGTTCAGAAGCCTGTGTCAGAGATCTTTAGTCACTCAGTAGGATGTGAGTGAATGTGTTTAGTCAGCGTCCACCCTCTCCCTCCATGCTGGACCTCTGCCCCCAATTCTCTTCACTCAGTCACTCTCCGGTAGAAATAGAGGTAACCCAGGTCCTTGGGTGGCTTCTCTGAGGCACACACTTTCTGATCGTTGAAGATTACCCACCTGCAAGGCACAGACGAGAAGAAACAAAATCACTGTCTAGACAAACAACATCAAATGAATATGTCGTCCTATCAGAAGGTCTCGGCTGCTATCCGCAGCAATAAAGTGTGTGACGGAAGGTTCCAGAGAACATCCCACTCCCATCGGTGGCTACAGTGCAGGAAGGTTGAACAGTGGGAGAGGTGCTTACTGTTGGTCCTTCTTGATGTGGCAGACGTAATGCCCGCACATCGTGCTCGTCCCCATGTGACTGATGAAGGCAAACAGCTCATACTCTGAAATGCGGAGGAAACCAAAACAGAACAAAACGAAGGGAACGGAGAGGGAGAAACCAGTTAATACACTTCAACACCAACCCGCATTTCATAAAGACGATTGGCAGGAACCCCCGCCCGCCCTTTGGTACTTACTTCCTTGTCCGTCTCGGACACGCGGCCCCGGTGGAGGCTCTCTGATCCCCTCACTCTCTCCGGCTGAGCGGCCGCCCTCAGACACATCCATTGACTCCAGGTCATCCAGGTGGGAGAAGATCCAGTCCACTGCCCGCTCCAGGACATTACTCTGGGGTAGGCAGGGAGAAACATGACCATGGAGGGTTTAACTATGCTGAGTCTAGATTAGGGATGGGCACGGTTATTCAAATATTCGATTATTCTAAATGATGTGGGTAATCGAATATAGCTGCAGTTATTTATTTATATTTTTGCCTGAAGTTAATTTAAACATTATTCATTAGTGATTTTGATTACACACTGTTTAGAATGTGTACACCAATACCATAGAAATATGTAAAAAGTAGAAAGAAAAAGCACGATTTCAATGCATTTGATACATTTTCCCTGCTTTCCACATCAAGTAGTTTAAACTTGCAGGCAGCGCGCCAACTGAAGGCACGAGAGGGCTCTATGCTAGTGCGCTGGATCACCGATACAAACACATGCGCTTTATAGCGCCGACTCTCCGCTCAGAGTTCAACGAAAATCGGTCCAAATGTGTCAAGAGTACGAAATGTTTCGAAATAGGAAAAGGAATATGTTTATTTAGTGAAGGCCAGATCACGGAAGCCCTTCAGGCTACATTACAAGTGCGCTATAGCACCAAAAAATAAATAAATAAAATAAAAATTATATATATTATGTCTTTCATATAATCTTTTTATTTCAGTTAATCGATTAACCAAAATATTTTTGATAGAATATTCAAATAGTGATATGGCCTAAAATGCCCATCCCTAGTCTAGATGCAGTGATAGAGAAGCATAGGGAATTTGCTCAAATCTACCATACACAAATCAGAGCAAATCTAAAGTGATATAACATGAACTTGAAAGAGAACGTGAGCGGAAATGACAAGTCCGCTCTGTGTCGGCTCCTCACCGTGGACTTGAGAGCTTTGGTGGCCTGCTCCCGGCTGAATCCCATGGAAACGATGGTCGCCAGGTGCTCCTCGGATACGCTCTCGTTAGTGGGCGTGGTCCCGGGGGCGGAGCTGCAGCCTGGCAACACCAGGGGGGCGGAGAAGTCTAACACCAATAAAGGAAAAGAAGAAAATTAAAAAGGCACTGACCCCTGGATAGAGGCTGAACAGCTGGCAACACATCCACACGTTGATTAATGAGCGTGCCGGGCCGAGGTGGTTTCGCCCACCTGGGTCATCCATGTGGCCCATGACCCAGTTCATGGCAGCATCAATTCCAGTGTTGCCGGTGTAGTACACAGCCTTCCGGCAGGCCTCCAGGGGGAATCCCATCTCGCATAACTGGGACACGGTGGAGTCGTCCAGGACAGGAGCTGAGGCAGAGGGGAGGAGAGGAGGCTTGGATTACTTTTGATGCAGGAGGTAAGGACTCTACTGTATCATGAGTTGCATAACTCTACCATAGTTTCACAGCTGTTTCTTTTTTCAAAACTTGGGGAAGTGTTCCTAACACCAGTTGAAATACAAACTCAAAGGACCTCACTTTGAGGAAATGAGTCAACTAATTATTTTAGGGGGTTAACAAAACAAAAAGTGACACGACAAACCATGGAAAACATAAAAGCTGGAACGAAAGAAAAAGAGGAAAAGATGGCGGACAAACAAACGTTGTGTCAGTAAGGAAGAGAGGAAAAGAGCAGAAAAACGACAGACAGACTGACACAGCAGTGGGGAGTAGAGCGAGTCGTCCTCCTCGTTGCCATGGGAACCCAGGATACCTTTGACCTCCACGTCAGGGGTCATGAGTGGGGGCGGGGCCACCTCCGGAAGGAGCTCCTCTCCCGGCTGCTGGCCGGTCCCGCGCAGCGCGCTCAGGTCCAGAGTGTCGGGAACGTCGATGCTCACGTCTGAACCCAATCAAAACGGATTTGACTTTTCTGATTACCAAATTTAAAAAAAAGAGGCAACTAAAATGTACTCGTTTTACATGTAAAGAGAGCCCTTAACTTACCCAGTTTCTTAGGGACCCAGTCCTGGCCAAAAGTAAACTTCTTGATCTGGATAACCAGGTGGTCAGGGAAAGATGCAAAGCGGGTTGTCCTAAGAGGGGAACAAGTAAACCCATCACACTTCATTCTGTTAATACTGGCAGAACATTAACGATCGAGTCTCTGTTGGCTTTCCTTACTTGGTAGCGGTGGTCTTGGCCTGCACAGCGGAGCTCCAGAAGTCTGTGAGCGTCTCTGGTTCGCTAAGGGCCGCCATGCACGCTGTGAAGGGGATACAGGCCCGCACCGTGACGGGGGGAGGACCCCCTGAGGAGTCCGCCTCCTCACGCCGACGCTCCGCCTCCTGCAGCTCCTCTGTTCGTATGGAACAACAATGAAAAAAAGTTAGCATGGGCCCGTTACCATCATATACACAGTCCTTGATCAACCTCTTTGAACAGAAATATTCAACTTAATCATTCAGCTTGGGTATAAAGAGGAAGAGGCATTTGTAGGACCTTTTAAATTATAATTTTAGACATTCTAATGCATTATGCTAATTAAGGCCTTATATTTACATAAACACATGAAAGATTTTGATTTTTAAAGGGTCTGTGGATGCCATGAGTATTTGACTACAGTTCCCATCAGCCCCTTACCTGGGTTGGTAGCCTGGTCCATGGGCACAGGGAGCTGGAGGATGTAGTCCACCCTCTGCGTGTATTTGGCTTTGTGTGACTGCTGACACACAATCCTCTCCTCTACCAGGAACCTGAAGGCCTCTGAGGGATTGGTCCCCGAGCGACAGTTCCTCTGTGGGAGTCAAACGGGACACTGATTTTCACGAGTTTTCAAGAGCACAATAGATCAAACACGACGCAGTAATACGCCGTGGAGAGGATAGAAAAAGAGGTCAGTGAAGTAGAGATCTGTGCCCTGAGAGGAGCAGAGGGATGTATTTACCTCCACCATGTTAATGAAGTGCAATAAAAACTCCT
Organism: Galaxias brevipinnis; assembly: GCA_036023535.2. Lineage (NCBI taxonomy): Eukaryota > Metazoa > Chordata > Actinopteri > Galaxiiformes > Galaxiidae > Galaxias > Galaxias brevipinnis. The sequence goes on along the minus strand of JAVQIZ010197739.1, from coordinate 2,154 downwards.
GAGCATCCTGTTGCCGGTTGGTGGAGAACTCGGGGTGGCCCCGCCCAATGAGTGCTTTGAACATGCGCGGCGCAATGCCAACCTGCTCGCCCTGCAAAAACAAAACAAAACGAAACCACCCATCAATCAACACCCGACAAATATAAAACTTGTGGACAGTCGTTCGAACCATTCAGAACATCTAAAAAGTAACCCCTGAATTTGTTCTTACCCTGGGCTCGGCAGAGATGTTGGGGTCATCTCCAGGGTCAGGGGCTGGTTTGGAATACTCTCCTGACAACAGGCCATAGCCCAACTTGGCTCTGTGAATCAAAAATAAAAATAAAACACTGAAACTGAAGTGAGATGTCTAAAACTTGTCGAAACATCGCAGTGGAAATGTAAGGAGTCAGTTGGAGGATTGATCAACTGGATAGCGAAAACAACAAGCACTGATGAAAGGGGCTGGGATCTAAAGATTGAGTCGCTAAAGGCCAAGGGACAGTCGTCTCACATGTCATATATGACATACTTTATAAAGTGAACGTGAAACCAAGTAAAGAAAGTATAAGGAAGACAGATGCACGCTACAAAGGGAGTATGTGGAACATAGTGAGTGTGGGTGTGTGGGTGTGTGTGTGTGTGTGTGTGGGGGGGGGGGGGTGTCCCTGCTGTGCAGACGTGTCCCACTTTCTGACACAAGGAGAAACCAAGAGAACAAGGACAGATGGAAGTTGGTGTTAAGGGCAGAGGAGTATTTTGCAAATACCGTATTTGCGCATGCATACGTACAGACATTTTCATCAAAATATAAAGTACAAAGTTGGGAGGGTAGACTTATACTCAACTAATAGTTTTTGAGGACTAAGTCTGTCTGCAGTAAGTGAAGTTGACGAAAATAAACCTTCGTAGTCTGCAATCGCCACGTGAACAATTCAAAGGCTCGAGCGCTATAGGTTTTAGGATTTTATTTAAGGTTAGTATTAATTAAGATAGTGAAAAACATAATAGTGTTTATCTCTAGGCCTATGCGAAGTCCTTAAATTAGTTGTTGCTGCCGTACTCCTATATGCTCTAGTCTAGAGAGAGACTCCCGTCTAGGCCTAAACCATAAAAATATAGAAAAGCTATTTATCCCAAAAAATTTATCGCCAAAGTATGGGGTCGACTTGTACATACGAAAATACGGTATATGTGTGTAATACAGAATGCTGCTATGTTACATGAAAAAAAGAGTTTGCACCTCCGTCAAAAACATCTATGTAGGAGTAGTGGATAAGACTGCTACCAGGTGATGATGGTCATGAGTTCAAATCCTACATGGGAACACCACCACCTAGTGTGCCCTTGAGCAAGGCACTGAACCCCCAGGGCAACTGTTCATGTAATCTCATTGTAAGTCGCTTTGGATAAAAGTGTCCAAGAAATGTTAAATGTCAAAATGTAAATGTCAAATGTCTTTGTCTACGGCTTATTTCTGCACATACGATGTTAGTGACATCTACTGGTGAAAGGGCCTTCTTTGGACAGCAGCCAACAAGCGCATGCTCAAAGGAAATCCCCTGGGTCAAAGGCCACTTCTTTCATAAGGAGATGCTCACACTTGGGTTTTGAAGTCCTGGCTGGGGTCACTTGGTGCTTCGTCAAAGATCTTGTCAATGCTGGAGACATACCTAGATAAGAAAGATAAGGTCAAACCAAAACAACTCCTCTGCACCCAAAACTAACAAAGAACTTGTATCTGTAGAACACTTGAATGACAGCTTGTTTTGACATAGAAAGAACATGATATTATGATATTTTGAAAAGAGGAACGAATCATTAATAATAGTGCGATACTCACTTGCTCTGGAAGTCGGGTACGGTGAAGAGCACTTGCATGACGGAGTTGAGGTAGCAGCTGTTGCCCAGGTTCTTCATGCCGGTGAGGCCGGGGCCCCAAAGCGCCCGCAGGGTGGTTCCAGACTCCTGGATCACCTCCCACTCCCCCACCCGCTGGTTGACCGCTATCTCCAACTCAGTCATGGTCCGCTCCGTCTGGAGGAGGGGCACGAGAAGCAATGTGTAATAAACAGATGGGAGTTTGAACGAGAGAGAGAGAGAGTAGAGAGAGAGAGAGAGAGAGAAAAAGAGAGGGGCGGGTGTGGAGGAAATTAAGAGCGTGCAAAGGGAGGT
>JAVQIZ010197735.1:0-23074 GCA_036023535.2 Galaxias brevipinnis | reverse complement strand
CTGTCTCTCGTTCGGTCTGTCTCTCTCTCTCTCCGTCTGTCAGGCGGGCACCAGGCGGGCAAAGCCGGGGCAATATGGAGGCCTGGCATCGGTTGGCAAGGCGACAGGCCTGCTGTGCCGTTGTCATGGTGAACATAATCGCAACTATCACGCTTACTGTAACAAACGTCAACTGACACGCACCCACACACAGATTATGGGGCTGCATAATTTCCGTCTTTCTGCTTCATGGAATATGGCACGATGGTACACATTTCGATCACTATTGTGTCACAAATGTCAATCAACGCTGCCTTTTGGAGAGGGTTATTGGGTGATCACACATAAAATGCTAATGACATCCATCTTCATGCTTCATCTATATATATTGACACTGCATCACACCCATACACAACGGAAAATACATATGGAGGAAACCAGAAAATAGAATTACGACAGAGACAAAATCCATTACCACATTTAAGCTGCCAATAACACACACACACACACACGCGCACGCAAACAGGAAGTGCTGTTTAACCTCGAGGAAATAATAACATTCACCTGGCTGAAGGTACAGTAGAACAACTCCCCTGGACTTCCACAGTGTGCCTCAGTGGAGAGCGGAGAGAGCATGTATTCATTAAACTACAAACTCATTTTTATACAACCCAGTTGAACCTAGCAAGCATAATAACGGACTGCAGGTTTTTTTTAGGCATCCGACTCTTTCAGTGCTAACATATTGGTCTTAAAGATCGAGTGAAATCGGTTTCAATTTCTCGTGTCGTACGGCGCGGGCCAAACTGGATCGGAGACCGGGCGATACTGGGATGAGGATCAGAATTAGGAGTACAGTGCAGGCTGCAGCTAGGCCTCCTCTGTGGCACCGCTCAGCTTTGGAAGGGCAACGAGGGACCCCACTTCAAACGTTATTTAACCCTCCTCGGATTCCCCTAATCCCCACCTTACACGGGCACAACCAGTCGGCCAAATGGATTCGGGGTGGACTGACATCATGAGTGAAAAAATAAATAAAATTAAAAAAGCACGATGGCCGTGTGTACACAGCTTGGACCGCCCCGTAGTACCCGGGCAGCGATGGCTGAGCACCACCCACCCTGATGTCTGCCATGCGTCTTCAGGCCGGGGGCCATAGAGAAACGCGACCCCCCGACCTGTCACCGGACGGCAGGTCCTCAGCGCGGGAGTCGGTGCGCTCCTCTCCTCCTGCACGTAATGAAGACACTCAAAGGCCGCGGAGAGACACACTCCCACACGGCCACTCCCTTCACCGGGGTAACCATCCTCAGCCTGTCACTAACGCCGGGGCCTTCGTCCCATCACCCTCCCCCTCCTCCTCCTCCGCCAGGAACGGCCCCCAGCCATATCAAATCATCTTTATCGTCGCCGCTTCAGAACCTTTGTCGGGTTGACTTTTTACCCCGTGGCCCCTTTTCTTTATCCCTCGCTCCAATCCCCGTTCCATGGGCCGGCCGCTCTGGCCAATGGGGAGGCTTTGTGGGGGCGGGAGCAGGGGGCTTATAACCTGCTGCATCTGCTGCCTTCCCGCTGCTCGCCCAGTGGGACGTGGTCACCTTGTTTTAAAGGAGCGGGCCGGCAGGGGGCACGGCTGCCTTTAGGACTCTATAATGGGCTGGCTTTAAGCTGCTCACTCAGGTACTTTTCCTATTCACTGATAAGAGCCTAGCACCTGTCTAATGGAATTATATAATTTTTTTTGTTGCCCTGGCCTTTGTGAGAGCCTGTGTTCTCTCTGTGTATGTGTGTGTGTGTGTGTGTGTGTGTGTGTGTGTGTGTGTGTGTTTCGGCGGGCGGCACCTTCTTGCTCAGAGCAACTCCGTCCTCACAGTCCAGCACGGCACAGTCCACGTCCAGCGAGGCCAGCTTGCGGAGCTTCCTCTCGTCGTTGCCGGGGCAGTAGAGGACAGCCCGCCGGGGGACGTACCTCAGGGAGGAGCCCGCCACGTGGTGACCCCGACGACCTGCGCCTGGCCACGGCCGCAGCGCCGCAGACACCAGCCGCCCAGGGCCCCTGAAACACACGCACGCACGCACGCACACACACACACACACACACACGCACGCACGCACGCACGCACACACACACACACAAAACACGACGTGAGGGGTTAACGGATTGCACCTCCAGTCCACACGTACAATGTACACACTTATGTTAAAGCAAAGGGAAAAGCTGCCTTCATTTAAATCCACAGCCGAATAAATTATAAACACGGCTATGTTCCTGGCAAAAAAAAAAGGGAAGGTTTGGCTTCCAACCAGATTCATTTCATTGACCGAATTCTTTCAGAGACGGTGTTGAGCAGTGCTTTGAATCGCATTTTAAGTGTTCGGAAGACACTGAGATAAAGGGGAGAAAGGATTCACAGACGGATGTGAGGTTGTTGCTTGGATTAGAGGGTTTATCTAGAACTTCTCAAAGAATATGAGGAGGACTATCAAGCCCGAAAATGACACTGATTCTGTTGCCGAACGATTTCTACGCTTTTCATGACTCAATTAATTGCCTGCGCACCAATATGCATGTACATGAAAAGGCCCAGACAGATACGGAGACTCACGCAGTCACACTCACACACACACACACACACACACACACACACACACACACACACACACACACACACACACACACAGTCACACACCAATAATCACAATTACAGTGCGCACGTCTTAATTATTTGTTCTGTCGGTCTAGCTGCTGAAACAATTAGCACTAATGAATAGCCTAAATGATTAAGATGGGAGATATCTAATTACAGTGAGACACGGGCCCAGGCAGTCAGCCGCTCTCCCAGGGCTGCAGCAGCCCGTGGAGGGATCATATTTATAGATAGTCGTCCTCCGCCTGCCTAAGGAACCGGAGAAAAGACAGAATAGAAGGACCAGGGGAAGAGAGGGGGGGGCTCCTTGTCAAAAGAGAGGGCTGAAGTCTTCTCTTTTCTTCTCCTTTTCTTCTCTGAAGGAGCTAAAGTCACTTCAATAGCCACTTAATCCTGTCAACTACGCTTACAAATGCCCTCCGGTCTCAATCAGGCCTAATCTGGAGTGAGATGAGGCGCCGGCTACACCAGGCAATTACAGGCCAGTGCAGGTGGCTGCAGGCCTACGGCCCTGTCGGCAGGGCCAGGTACACTGGACCTCTGCAGGGCACCCCGGCCCTCCACTGTTTGGGTTTGGTAAGTAACACATCTCTCACAAAGGCCTGGAGGGGAGGAATATGCTAAATGCTCCGCGCCGTGGTGCGGATTGGGACACGGTGAAAGGGGGGGGGGGGAACGGCGCCCTTACTTGAGGGACAAAAAGCTACAGGGCCCAATAATGATGGAGGACAAAAAAAAAAAAAAAAAAGAAGCAAACAGCGAAATTAGGAAGAAAAATAAAAAAAGGGGGTTGGGGAGGAGAACAGTGGGGGTGGGCTGGGTGGTGAGGGGGGCAGGAGGGGGGGATTGAGACCCAAATGAAGTCCTCTCTATTCAGTGCATACTGCTCCGGGGTGAGCGCGGAGGAGAAGGGGAAAAAAAAGCCATTTTAAGTGGCCACTTGAAAGCAAAATAAATTATAATGTAAGTGGGGGACGCTTACAAGAAGGTGGCGGCAGTAATTAAAGTATAGATTTCATTAAAAGAAGGAGAGAGGGGAATGAAAAAGGAGGATGGAGAGTGAGGGGGCCCCTTGATGTCGACACTTCAGAGAGCTGAAGGCATCGTGGCCGAATCAGCCGACACTTAAACCAGGGGTCAGCACTTCTGTCTGTAACGGTGGCGCGCCACCTCTCCCTTGTCTCTTTCAGCTCAGCGGGGGGTCTCTCTTTACAGTGACCGAAGGAAGACGAGGGGCAGGGAGCCCTGGGCCACGGCAAGTCCTTCTGCGTGTCCTTGTGCGCGCTCCGTAGGACAGAGAAAAGTGCACCGGCCTACGCCTGCTCAGATCCATCAAAGCCGTGGGAGACCCGGCACTTTCACAGACCTCCTAAAAACAATCTATTAGCGGAAGAGCTAAAAACACACTGTGCCATAGGCTGCAGCGTGTTTAGTCTTTTGGCCTGCCCGCCATCTGCGTGGGGTCCGCCAGCGGACTCTTTCTGGTCTGCGGAGCAGCGTGGTGCCCTCTGGAACATTGTCCGAGAGCCCCACTGACACGTCGAGGGGCTGGTGGGGTTTTTCCATCCAGGCCCTCCCGACCGCCGTCTCCCGCTCGCCTCCCGCTTTGGGCACGCTGCCATTGGTGCAGCAGGGGCTTGATCAATAGTGCTGTATGGAACAGCTGTGGTCCATCAATAACAGGATGCAGCCAAACAGGCTCACCTAGCCCCAATGCGCTCGCTGGGCTAACACGGAGCCTGTGTCGGCTTGTGGACGGGGATCCATTGTATAGGGCTCCGTGTTGAGCCACGCTCAGGGGGCCAGAGGGAGGCACGGCCGAGGCAGTAGGCCCGTTCCTGAGCCATGTGAAGCAGCCGGGCTCAGGCGCTGCCCGGCCTGCACCGCGTCTCCTGTGGCCTGCTCGGGTCCACGGGGATTTGATTTGCCGGTACAACGAGCAGGCACTGACAATGGTGCCGTCGGCTGAGTGCAGGACCTCTTAAAAAGCAGGGGGACAGGGGAAGGACCTAATATGGGCGCTGAATGCGTCTGATGTCATTACTTCACAGGGTGATACACTGTATTAACAATGTCCCATGCCACAGCCGGACGGGAAACCCCTTCACTCACTAAAGTGGCATGTGCTCTCTCCTGAGTCAACGTTATGTGTTTTATATCAGCGAGGTAGTCCAGAACAAGGACTTCAGTAGTGGGTTGAAATTCATCTTGTTAGCGTGCTTACATTCTGAAATCATATTTTGGTGAAATATTTTATTTGATCTGTTTGTTTATTTATGAATTTATTTCCACTATTACTACAACCCGTTGGGACTTTTAAAAGCAGTAGGCCCAATATGTTGGTTCACTCTATACAACAACAACACAACAGAGGGAGATGATCTGGATTTAAGGATTTATTCGCATCTGGTGATTTTGTAAATAAGGAATTTAATAGGCCAAATAGCAGAACTGGTGGCTAATACTAGCATTGCAAAATTCCCATTAAAACCCAAAGGACCTGCTTGTAAAACCAGGGAGCCATAAACGTTATTGCTACATTACAGTAGCAAGGGAACCACAGAGGACCTAACCGCCAAGGCTGAGCCATCCCATAGCCTAGCACATGGCTGTGCCAAACCTGGATCCTTTTATTTACACTGTTCCACATCTGCTGGACATTTGTCTACTGGTAAAACATGATATATGTTTTACACTGTACATTTAAAAGTCCCAGAAGTAATGTACGCAGCAAAATGATCAAATTATGTTTCTTGTCCCGTTCCGCCCCCCCCCTCTTTTTTTTTTTGAAATGAAAGGTTATGATAACACAGGCCCGAGTGGCTACATTAGCGGCTGTAAAGTGGTGGGATCAGGCCGCAGTCACTGGCTTTACTGGTCTGAGATCAGAGGGAAGTGTGTGTTAGCCGCGTTTATATGCTGCTGCATAGGCCTGGTTCTCATTAGGAGCAGCAGCAGCCATGGGAACAGTGGCTCTGGGAGGGGGACCCCAGGGGGACCACGGGATCTGCAGGGAAGAAAGAGCTTGACAAATCCCGTTTCCTGCCTGGGAGGAAATTGTTGTCATTTAAGCAACAATGGTTTTTACTTTACCAATTCATAAACCAATCTGCCATTACATGGCAGTTACACAACGCTGAAGGAAAATCTCCTTACCAGAACCACGGCTTTTCTTTTTCTTGTTTTTTTCTCCTTCACACGCGGCCCCTTTGTCTGAGACAAACGGCTCACTAGCAACAACTAAAGTGTCAACAAATCCCCGCTCCAACAGAAGTGTCTCTGCTGAAACTGAAATCCTCCAGCCTGTGTGAAGCTGTGATTCAACAAAAGCTGCCACGTCAGGCCAGCAAACCACCATAACTTCTCCTATAATCAAATGTGTAGCCATTCACTCGTTTCTCTGGCAACCCTGTTACCGGGACGACAAACCGGTGACATGTATCCTGCTATGTTATCTGCTCTGCTTTTTTTAACTAGGCCCCTGACTTACTCAAAAAAAACCTGAAACGTGTCAAACCAAACGTTCCATCTTTCAAATAAGTCATGGCCACCTTCGAGGACAAACAGTGGCACATACCGATCGACTGGCTGTCTGAACAAATCCCACCGCACTAAAGTTTCCCGGGCGCCCTCGACGTTGGGTGGTGAAGGGCCGGTCATAATTAGTTCATTATAATTAAGTGGTCGCATCAAACTGTTCCGTGTAACAACATTGGCCTCCGTCTGCCACTCGTTCCAGTTCAGGGGGACGGCGTCGCGCTCGCTGCCACATGTAATACAGCAGATAACACGGAGCTCAGTGAGGGCCCCTCTCTCACACCTACCCCGACAACAGCCTGCCTCTCAATATGCAGATTTGCACAGTTATCTCCAGCCTGGCTGAGCAGGCAGAAGCTGTGTCTAAAATGCACCAAATTAAAGATCTGTGTTTCTCCCCCGCGATAATCAGCCGCTTTATTTTTTCCTTCTTCTTCTAATATGCAAACTACTTCCAGAGGTCTGTGGTGTTTCAGGTTCCAGATTAAATTTGGAGGAATAAAGATGAATGAGAGGAAGGGGAGGAAAATCAATGTTGCGACGCATAAACAAACCCTCCTTCCCCGAGAAAGCTGTCAGATGGGTGTGAAATAATACGGTCAAAAAGCCCTCAATATTTATCTGCTTGCGAGACCCCCCCAAACCTGTCTCGCACGTCCTCGCCGAGAGACGCGAGAGCTCAAAACAATCCCTGTACAGGTCTCCGGCCCCAGCGTGGCGCGGAGCGTGTTCACACACACCCTCGCGTCTGGACGCAACAACCGGCCGACCGAGAAATGCAAGCAAAATGAACCAGAGCCGGCCGCCCAGGACCGCCACGAGGCGGAATCAAACACCTCTTTCCTGGAATCCTCTGTTCCTGCCTCGCTTTCTTCCCTCCCCGTCAAGCGAGTCCACGCTTTGGCTGAGTGATCGGTTCCCCCTCAGGAGGAGATCAGCTGGGGTCGACTCAGCTCCATCACCGATCCCCAGTCACAGCACCGCTCCAAGCCTTTTCCTTTCCACAAATACACTCCTCGTATACCTTTTTAAATGCTTAGGCCTAAGGAAAGCACAAACAAATAAATAAATTACAACTATCTCCACACGGGATCTCGAAACCCATTTCCCCCAAAATCTCAAAGCGCTGATGGCCACTCCTCTGTCTCCTTTAGACCTGGGGTATCGCCCCAAACGTCCTCCTCATCTCCTCTCCACAAGCCACCGGTCAACGGGCCCCTTGCCGTCCACAATGCCTCTTTCAAACCCCCACTCACCCCCCCGCTCTCTCACACCCACTCTCATTACGTTGGGTTTTATGCCTTAATCTGCACAATGAGGATGAAGTCATGGCAGTTATCTGCAGTGACCAATGACTGTCCACCTGTAATCCCGCTCAAAGTCCCCTGCTTTCACCCGCTCCACAACCTGCTCTCAATGCTTTTTACCAGCCCCGCCATAAAGGCTGGGCTTTTGGACGACCGCGGCGGCCATGTCATTCTCTCCCCACCGCTCCACGGAAGGCAATCCCGGCATTCTTCATAGGAAGAAGGGAGACATCTTCATCCCAGGAATGGGAGGTGGAAAAGGACATTCGGAAGGTTAGCCTTCGATGTGCATGGGCACCTCGGCCAAAATGGTCTAGACTTAGTTTCCTTGTGCGATTGTTGTGATCAAGCCGTAAAATCAATTTGCTCACTAAGTACTGCCAGGGCCAATGTAAAAAAAAAATACTTGCCTTTACAATTTTTAATCAGTTCAAGATCAACCAGACAAAATAAAAAAAATAAAAAGAATCAATGCACTAATCATTTAGAAATAATTGGGCGTTTTTTTTTATTAAAAGGTCACTTGACTGGCTGTATTTGGATTTGGGAAGGGCGTAGGGGGGTTAGCTTTTAACTTAGCATTTTTATTGACTCCGGCAAAACCAAATGAGCGGCCTCTCTAAGAGTGTGCACTCTGCAATGGCCTTTCAGGCCTTGGGAGACCCATTGTAGCACTCTGAAGAGAATGAAAGGAATCCCCACTGGTGGAAATGCAGCGGAACAGCCCCACAACAGGCCCACAACTGTTCCCTTATGCATGAAAGGAGGCCAGATAAGACAAGAAGGACTTCTGAGGCAGGGCCAAAGACAAAGGCAAACAAAAGTGCTGATCACGAGGGGATGACACAACTCGTCTCGGCCGAGGGAGCCGGGAGAAAAAAGGGAACGCCGGACAATGGCTCTCCCGGCCCAAGTGACACGCTGAAGAATTGGAAAATCCACACAAGACAAGTCGCCGAGACTCCCTAAACCCACAAGGGCTGGCTGACTGTCGGCTGGACCCTGGTCAACCCTAGGGGGTAGTCTCCCAGCAACCTATGACAGCCAGAGCTGTCTCTGTCAAACTGCCCCCTACCCACCAGCGGGCTAAAGGGCTTAGCTAAGTCAGGGGAACGGGCCAATAGTGCCCCCTCCCACCCAAACCAAACCAGACCAAACCAATCCAATCCAAACTGAACCACAGAGGGTTCCGCTCCCGCAGTTTCCGTTTTGAACTATTGGCTGTCCCTGCGTCTGATGTTTGCCTCTTTATGTCCCAAAAAAAAACAATTACCGTTTAACCTCCATGGAAACCAATGACAACACTTCCATGGGCTCTGAAGCAGGCCAGCTCTCCGTGCCACCGTCTCTACTGGTTACTAATATCAGAGGAGGTTGAGCCAAGGCTAAATAACAACAACGCTCGGTGCCAATTATCATGCTGTAGGCTTCTAGGCTGGGAATAGCGGGCTCTTTTCAGTTCTCATAGTTAGAGAAAAATAATCTTTCACAACGAACAAGGGTCCGTGTGTATGCGGCGCCCATCCTAATGGAAAACCAGCCTTCCTTTACAGTTGGGAGCATGTGACCTCTGAAGGCACACAAACACATTTACATGCAGGCGGGCGCGCACACAGAAGTGAGAGGTGGATTTGCTTGGCAAGTACTTATAAAATCTGCTGGGGAGAAAAAATAAATATTAAAATCATAAAGTCACCCTGACGGACACACACATTTGCCAGCTCCAGCAAAACTCTGAAAAAAAATCAATAACGATACATGCCAAGTGCATGAGATGAAGAAACTCAATAACGTCAGAAAAGTGCCTGAAGTTGAATACTCCACGTGGCCATTCCATACAGTAGATTTAACACTGCTGTTTTTCTCCCCTGGAACAAGAAAATGGCACGTCCACTGGTAAATCCTCCTGTCAGAGACCTTACCGTGCACTCCACAGGTTATACCCTCCTCCACACCAGCCTGAGGCCCTCAAGGCTTCACATGCACACCGGGGGCCCTTTCACCAGCCATCAGCCCGCCTGATTAATAGATCGATGGTGGTAATTGATTAGCGGAGAGGAGGTGGGACGAAAGAACACAGGTCAAACGTCCGCGATGTCTTCCCCCTCCCGACTTCAAAAAGGTGGCAGACATAAAATCCAGTGGCGATAGCCTGCAGCCAGACCGGTGTCCATCAAAGCCCTGGCAGACAGGGCTCGCCTAACATAAAGGCCCCGGCCCATTCTCCACACCGCTCCTTTTCTCTTGGTAATGCTGTCGCTTCAAGTGACAGGAACCATTATGGAAGCCGCTTGTCGGCCCACCTTCATAAAACAAGCCGTAAAGCAGTCAATAACAGGCTTATACGGCTTCATTATCCCGGCCCATGCAGGATCACAGCCCAAGGGTGAGGGGCTGGAGGGGGGAGGAGGGTGGTTCTCCGGAGCAGGGGGAACAAGGCGAGACAGCTTGCTTCTCGTGGGGGTTTGTGGGTCCAACGGGCTGTCGCCACGCTCCCTGTTTGCTCCGAATGCCGGGCTGCTTGACCCCCCCTAGATCCCCCCTAGACCCCGATCCAAAGCAGGACCTGTGGACTCAGAGGTGTGGCTCGGGTGTCCAGCAGCCCCACCAAGCTAAGGACTAATCATGCCATGTTTACCTACAATGAAGAGAACACAGAGTGTCGTGAGAAAGATTAGCCTAGAGGCTGGAGGGAAGGTGGCCCAAAAGATATTTGGTAGAATAGGCCCCCGCCAGTGCCCCTACATCCATGCACGAGTGCTGACTTCACTAGACTGCCCCTGAACAGAACAGAGAAGAACGGGGAGGAGAGAGGAGGGCCAGATGGAGCTTGCATCTGGGACAGTAAACCTTTGGCCGCGGCCGGCCTGGACAGCAGAGAGCGCCTCATTTATTTCATGCAAATGTCTTTGGGGCTGTTTCACAGGTTGACAGCGGGGGCTGTGAGGTGGTCAATATCTCAGGTTGTGCCTTCCAGAACATTCCCCCCTTTTCTCTCCGCGGTGAGCCGCCGGTGCCCGGCAAAATGGCAGGCAGCCGCGCAATGGCCTGAGAGAGAGGCGTAGAAAGAGCGTGCTTCATAATCTTCGAATGAAGAATTTAAGCATCATAATTGAATTACATTTAAAATTCTAACTAAAAAGCGGTAATAAGCTTGTTTTGATCGCATAGGCTACAAGCCATGTCTTCCAAATGTTTTTTGTGTGATCTCCAGAAGCCTTACCAAGTCTTCATAAAAGATGAAAATGTACTTTAACGTATCACTGGTCTTTAAAATGGCCAAACGCAGAGAGTTGAACCGCACACAATCCAGACAACTACAGTCGGACGTCACTTTCCCCTGCATCCCCTCTCCATCATTCAAGCAGTCCCTTTGAGATCAGCCCTTATCTCTTTAGCGCGGGTGTGAGTGCACATTACAGGCGCGCCAGTGTGACACACGCACCGTCGATTGTCACTTCCGTCAACGTGAGCACTCTCTAACGTGCCAAGCAGAGAGAGAGGCTCGGGAGTCGACCGGCCGCGCTCGGCATTCGGGGGCTGACACTTGTTCTGGCTGGGGCGGTTGTCTGTGTCGCCGGTACAGCGAACGGGCCAGAGAAAAGAGAGGGGGGAGGAAAAGGAGAGAGGGGCGTACTGGCTCTCCGTCTCCTGTTGTCGGGCCTGTCAGAAGGGGGGCACTGAAACGGGAGGGAGAGAGAGAGAGAGAGAAATATGGAGGGAACAGGGTGGGGAGGATTGATTGCTGTTTGTTTCTGAGCAGCTTCTTAACCAATGGGGAGGCTAAGGGACCAGCATGCACTGGGACAGCCTTCCCTCAGCACTCGGCTGTCGCCTAGCTAATCCACGGCACCCCGCCACGTGCATGCGCGTGCACGCCCGCACGCACACACACGCGCACACAGAGATAAACACACATTATTGTAGTTTGGGTTTGGTCAGGCAGCATGTGTGTCAGTCCAGCTCAACCACTCTGGCTGAGAGCCAATGAGACTGGTATTCCAGCAGTATCCCCAGCAAAACATATGGACATCTGAGATCCTCAGATAATCGAGCACACAGATACCAAATGTGCACACACACAGAGAGAGAGAGAGAGAGAGAGAGAGAGAGAGAGAGAGAGAGAGAGAGAGAAAGACTGGTACAGTGGGATCAACATGGCAGCGTCCCCGTATTAAACCAACCAGATCGGGGGCCATATGACACTGTGTGACGAGAATGCATGAGGACTGGCAAGATGGCAACAGTCTAGCATTCTTCTCTTCTCTCCTCTTCTCTCTCTAGAGTTTAGCTTTAGTCCAGTTACAAACCTCAATAATCATAATCTACAAATAAAAATCTTTTGATGGTTCAGAAATTAGATTAGGCGATTTATGCACCAGATGACGCGCATTAATCGATTGAAAATATAAAACAAAAATGAACACCTAGTCCTAAAAGCACTTGTTTGGCATGCAAATTGCAAATTGTCTTTAAGATATGCGGCACGGCTTATTGTTGTACAGCAAAGACAAATTGTGTTATGTTGAGAGCCAAAACACCAGGCACCCAATCGGTTATTGCTTTTCTAAGCCCAGGGAAAGATGGATGGCCATGTGGCTCCACAGGTGGCTGGGGCCCTTTGATTGGGAACAGAGGAGTGAGGAGGGAGACGCCGAGAAGGAGGCATGAGAATGAGGGCATAGGTTGGCTGCCCAAGTAGACAATGTGGGGCTGCCATGCACCCCTGCCCCACATAGAAAACTGGACGTCTGGAAGGGTCAAAGTTGAAGGAGCGGGACCAGGATCAGTCTGAGTTGCCGGGTATTGACTGAGGCTCTGGGCCAAGCCCCGTAAGAGGGGAAGGGGGACAGGGGACGGGGGCTGAGGGGCTAAGGGGATCTCCAACACGCCCTCCCACCTCCCCGAAAACAGCTCACGGAACGCTGACAGATGGGCGGGCTGGAATGACCAGTCCGGACACCCAAATAAACTTACGCGGGGATTTGGAGGGGGACCACAACAAGAGGTCGGCAGAATGAGAGGGCAGCTGAAGTGCTAGGCGCGGCCCCGTCTCTGGTGACACGGACGTGTTGCAACTAAGGACCCTATTTGGATCCAATTCCGGGCTTATTTAATTAGGCTAGTGTTGTTTGTATTTGGCCACTTGTCTACCCCTTCAGAGAACATCGTGCACGACGCAGTTTTCCCAGTAAGTTGCCTGTGCCCCCAAGTGGTAGCCTGAAGTAACTACAAGATATTTTCCACTGACATCGCTGAAGGCTGGCACTTACACGAGATCAAACGCTAAAGCCCCCTTAACATTTTTGATAACGGAAATAATGTGGGAACTAATCCTGGAGCATCTGTGGGACACCCAGGCTTTGTGACATCCGGTAGGCCCTGTTTAGTACGGGACATGACCAGTCCGTATAGCCCCCGTGGAAGGAAGCAAGTGGAGAATGGATTCAAAAGAATCCGATCAGATCAGAGGAGAGGAGAGGTAAAGACAACCAAAGGCTCAGCATGTGTACTGGGCATACTGTGATTTAAGGTTTTAAGTATAGGCTACTACTTAGTGATTCATGTTTCAGCCCCTCGAGGAGCTTAGCCCTGGCACGCCTGAGTGGAGACTGGGCACTGAGTGACCAGTTGGACAAGGAGTTACGTGCTATTCCGATGGCAGCCAGAAAACACAAGGTCACACAACATGGATACGTTACAGCAGCCACACACACAGAGGCTGCAGTATATTTGGGGAGGTCAGCAAAGATGCTTCTCAGATTTAGTTTGAGTGAAATGTGTGAATTTGTAATGAAGTATTTAATTGATAAAATAAATTTTATAAAATATATATATATATATAAAAATACAATTCTAAAGGCAAGGGTAGTGCAATATGTAGTTGCGATCTGAACCAAATTTTTGCAGCTGGCCTTAACTGGAACAAATGTACAGGTTTGAATTCACAGATCTAAGTCAATGCCCCCTGTTGCTCCAATGATAGACACTCCACTCTTTTAGCCCACAGGCATGCATTTTACCTTCGATTCTTACCCTGGCCCAAGCCTTTAATTAAGACTGGCTTAGGCCCCATTGCTTCTGACACACCAGGACGTTTCCTGAAAACCAGCCCACCAAACCCCCCTACAACACTGGAATACAATTCACAGCCATCCCCCCGCCCCCAACTCCTGTCCATCTTTCCTGATTTCCTCTCTATGCCACTTGCCACAAATAATATATACCCCAATACTCTTTTCCTTTTTTTTGGACTTCTCCGCATTCCTTGCCTTTCTTTTTGCCACACATACACAAAGCTTCCACACCAAATCATGACCGCGTGGGAGCTGTAATTAAAAGCCAACCTTTCCCAGGTTAAGAAATCCTTTGTATAATAGGCTTTGGCCCTTGTTTGTGAAAGTGAATCCTCAACCGTACGTTGACCGTTAGGCCTTTTTGGAATAGAGACAGGCACAAGACAATTACACTAGACCTTAGGCTACACATAGGCATTATACAATAGACAACCAGAACCTTTTGGATGAACGTAACGACACTGCAAAAATACGAAGCATGCTAAGTGCATTGCACTACCTTGTCCTAGAATAGGAATATGCATGACTTTTTTTCATTGTGGGCATATCGGTTCATGTTATTTGGGTGGGCCGCCACAATTGATTTTTGTATGAGATTCTTTTTAATATGAAGGTTACACGTCACAGGGTCTCCTGAGTGTAGGCCAACGGCAGTCATTTCAAATTACAGCTGGATTTGGGCTACTTTGAGTGCAATCTCATCTTTTTTTGGTCTGGGCAGGAATCCCTTTCAAAAGGGTGAAATAAAAACAAGCAAAATAGAAAGAACACCTTTCCAAAGCCCATCCAGAAACACTAACTCGGGCTGTAAAGACCAACATGTTTGAGGATGGAAGAGCAGGACCCCGCCTTGGCCTGTTCCTCCACTGGTGGGGTGGTGCAGGCCAGGGTGGGGGTGGCCAAGCCCTTTCCTTCCCCCAGAGGGACAGCCATGGAAATGTAGGATCACGTTTTGTCTTTCATGTTGGACACAAACACGCGCCACGTTCAAAGCTCCGCTCCCAGACAAAGAAGAAAAAAAAAAAACACTGTCCGGCACTGCCTTTCAAAACGACCCCTTTGTGGCTAAACAGTCTTTGGCGACATCAAGCCCAACCTATTCTGAGGCCGTGTGCAATCATGATCTGTGTATCCTCTCTCAATCAAAGGCAACCCATTAAGAAAGGATCACCATGGTGTGGAGGCAGCAACGGCTGTATTATATTTACCCTAGGTATATATTTAAGATAACGGAGCAGGCATGAGGGATGAGATTAGATGTTTAAACCTGTGTTGACGACCACCCCAGGGGTGGTGGCAGTCCGCCTAGTGACCTCTCCTGAACCAGAGGTAACGACTACAGTAAAACTGGGCCGTATATATTATCATTAACAGGCAAATGCCACAGGATGTCATTAGGAAGATTCCACTTGGAGTTGGTGAAGGGTTTCCTGAACGGTGTGGAACGGGTGTGGGCCGAGCGGTGCTGGAAACGTCTGCTGATTGACATGGGTCAGGGGCGGGCCCGGACTACACAGGCGCTGTTTTGATTGGCACGTCGTCTGTTTTCCAAACTGCTCGCTAGTGTCATACTTCGGGCCACTTATTTTTTTTCTCTCAACAAAAACCAAAAAAAAAAACAGTTATCAGGCCAGAAACATAAAAGCAGTCCCTCGCTCTATAGCCTCTTACAATGAGCCATTGTCCAACCCGGTTTGCCTTCTCATCAAGCAACAACTTCCAGACTAGAAAGCCGAAGAGAGCCAGTCTGAGGCCTCTCCTCCCCTTCAGAAAGCTCCTGCCCCTGGCTTTGTCTCTCCCAGGAGCTGCTGTAGTAAAGCAGGACTTCAAAAGAGCCTTATCACTGTCACGTCCTCTCTGAGGAGCGCCCGGTAATGGAGTCCGGCTGCAGTGGCTTACGCTAGGCTACGCTAACGCCGGGCAAAGAGGGGAGGAAACGCTTTGAATTCATGTCTTGTAAAAGTGTGTGTGTGTGTGTGTGTGTGTGTGTGTGTGTGAGTGTGTGTGTGTGTGTGTGGGGCTCCAGTACAGGCCTCTTCACATCCCCGGTCCACTTCCTTCCTGAGCGGTGAAGGAATGCTGTGTCAGGGTTTCAAGTACAGCCCATTGGCGCTGAGAGTCCAACATGAGCTTATTAGTACTATGACAACAAGCCTTGGCTAGCCATTACAGCTAGATTTAAATCCAGCCCTTAACCAAAAGGATATAATTGCACCAGCATTAGCAGCAGCTAGAATAAACGAAAAAGTGTTAGCTTTTTGTTCCTACTAGTCACTGAATTAAGGAAAGGTGAGTATTAGGCTACTCTTACTCTATTTCAAAACTGAATATGCAATGTTTATGAAATATCTAGCCCAAAAAGGAAAGATCAAACATTGAACACTGATTCAGGTCAATTGTCGCTCTCCATCTCCTCTCCTCCCTCCATCCATGCAGTGGCTAACTCAGTGGAACACGAGGTCCCTCCTCCAACTCCGGCTGCATCCTGTATTTTCCAATTATCACCTTTTAAAGGCCAGCTGGGTGCATTCCAGACCACCGGGGGGCAATTCCATTTGCATTGCTCGGAGACAAAGTCATGCCCAAGTACTTTCATGCTAAAGTTCATTACGAATAGACTCGTGGGGCGAGGGTTAGGCCTACATTAAGGCGGCCGAGACTACCGACCAGGCGCTACATTAAAAAAGAACATCGCGCATTACAGACTATAGCCTTAAATCCTGTAGCCAACTCAATCACACAAAAAGGCGTCCAGTGCACAGGCTCGCTATTGCTGAGAGAGAAAAAGGAAAAGTTTCGATGTATTTTTTTTTCCTCAGAGCTTCTCCCGAGAGAGAACGACGAGAGCAGTCCTCAAACACAAACTGTGGAACGTGACCTTACCACAAACACAGCACAGCGCCGCTGGAGTGGCGCAGGCAGGCAGGCAGGCAGGTAGGCAGGCAGGCAAGCAGGCAGGCAAGCAGGCAGGCAGGCTCCCAGAAGACTCAACTTGGCTAAAAACCAACCACAAACTTGGCCACACTGGACTTGTTGCAGCCTGATCAATGTTCCTCTCCTGCGAGAGCTGCTCCGCGCAGAATTTCAGCTCATTACACTGATTTTAGTCGTCTGCTTCATTAAGTTGATTTTCAAACAGTTAGTGGAATATATTACATCCTTTATTTATTTATTTTTTTGGGTCAATTTATTTTGCCCGTTGAAATCCCTAGCAGCAAAGCTTTCCTTCCATCTATTAGCACCGGTGTACGTTTTGGGGTTGGTGTAATGTTTGACTATTCCATTTGCTTTGCGCGCTCATGGAGAAAGCCTGGTCTGCCTTTAGGCTCTCTCCCTCCTCCAGTGTAAGCCTGTGTTTCCCCTTTCCTCCCTCTCCCATACTGCATAGAGCAGCATTTAGCTGTGAATTCATTTTTGTGTTTGGATATACCCTGCTGGGGTGTGATGCTGCTGGTGCATAATCAAAATCTGCAACACTACATATGGGCAGATAGGCCTTGTGGGTATTTTCGCAGTGCTGTTCTGTAGCTGGGGCGGGGGAACCAAAGGCAAGAGGAGGAGGGGGACCGGGGACGAGACAACGGGGGCGCAGAGACGAGGACATGACAACTCTGGGCCAGTGTAATGACACATCAAACAGCAGAGCTACTAGACAAGGCATTGATGGGCTGGGCTTCACACACACACACACACACACACACACACAGGAATATTATTTCCCTGTGCAAGGATGAGTAGACTACAAAATGTGGTGTGTGTGTGTGTGTGTGTGTGTGTGGCCACAGGACAGGACACGCACCCGCAGCCACGGCTCCAACACCAGCAGCCTTTAACGCGGTGTGTCTAATGCTCCTATTTAGTGTTTGGGGTGCGGCGGCGCGTGTCCTCAGGTTTTTTGGGGAAGGGAGCGTGGATTGCACCTAGCCTGGCAGCTGTGGCCCAGAACGCAGACAAAAGCCTGGAGGAAGTAGCGCATCACTGAAGACGGGTCTAAAAGGCATGGCGATTCGCCTGGGCCCTGGGACGCTGCCTTCTGATTGGCTGTGGGGACCGCTCTGCATGGTGAACGTGGCCACAGAGGACACGAGGAGCCCAACACACCCACGGCAGGGCTGGGACGAGCAGTCTGCCAAAGACAAAGCAGTGGGGTGGTTGACATTAAAGGGGTCAAAGAAGAATGAAAAAGATTAACAACGTCAACAACGCACGGAACTGTTTTACACTAAACAAATGCAATGAAACAGAAATAGACTCAACATACCACCTTCTGTGTATTGGTCTTTCATGGCCCTTTATGATTTCTGGCCCTGCCCTGTGATTAGGGGAATCTTTACATCAGTTGGAACACATCAAAGGCAGGAATCTGACTGTGTGTGCGTGTGCCTGTGTGTGTGTGTGTGTGTGTGTGTGTGTGTTCTGTTCTGGACTTTAATAGCCCAGTGTCCTTGCTCTTAGTCTGAGTCGAAAGACATAGAGGTGTGAGACTGACAAGACCAGGATAGCACACAGTCACCCTTATTTGCCTTCTCCCATCAAACGGCTATGGCCGCTCCCTCTTGTCTTTCCTTAACTCCCAG
Organism: Galaxias brevipinnis; assembly: GCA_036023535.2. Lineage (NCBI taxonomy): Eukaryota > Metazoa > Chordata > Actinopteri > Galaxiiformes > Galaxiidae > Galaxias > Galaxias brevipinnis. The sequence continues at coordinate 4,949 of JAVQIZ010197735.1, read as the reverse complement.
TAACATAGCAGGGTCATTGAATTGGAAACGATCATTACCCATTACCTTAACTTCTACAGCCCAACAAACATGAAGGCCTTATCCTTTAAAGCAATAAGAGCAGCTTAGAGGCCAATTCATAACAGGGCTTAGTGAATTGTACAATAGTCGTCTCTGATTAAAAGGCGCTGTTGAGAGCGCAGCTGTAGCAAAGGCTAACGCCGGTGAAAACTTGTGTGTATACACAGAAGCGAGGGTGGGAGGCTTAAGCATACCCAATAGTCAAAAGGTGCCAGCCTAATATTTCATCGCTCAACCGTCTACAATAGAGAAGCCTATTTTAATTCATAAGCATTTAGCAGCTGGGGCCCTATTTCCATGAACACAAATCCATTATCAGAGGTGCGAACATTGTTCATTTGCTGGGTTCGCCGTAGCCAAAAGAGATAATAATTAGTTGTTTACCTGCATATTATTTGTCGGGTGATAATTGGATGTGAAGTTAAAGTCTTTCATAAAAGGTTTGTTTGATCTAAACATGTTTTTCCCCTGATGGACTTGAGTGCCTCCCAGATTAATTACACATTCCAATTTGGAGATCCATCAGGTCTCTGTAGAGCAGAGCCCTTTCTCCAAGACGGCTCCGAATTTAATTAACACCACTTCAGGAATGACACAGCGACCTCACACTAACATCTGGGTTCGCAATCAAACAAAATGCAACCTTGCTGTTACCGCGGTAATGGGGCATTAGAGAGCACATTTTTGTCAGGTTTTCTTTTTTTTCTCAAAAATGATGACACAACATGTGACTGTTTGGAATAGACAGTCGGTGGTCTTTGCTGCGGGACCAGAGAGGCCGGTGAAATGCCAGTGACTCCTCCCACCGCAGTGAGATTCCCGGCATCCATATCGGTGACGAAGCCTGTTATGAAATGGAAAGCTAAATATTTGGAGATCAAACTCTGTGGTCAAAATAGGAAAACCATCCATCCATCACTAAGAGGAAGTTCCCTCAACACGCCCAAGTGTCCACGTACGGCCTATCGACGCCAGGGGATTCAAAATGAATCCAAAATATATCCACTGGCTTTAATTAGACCATGAAACGCTCCACTGCCGACACGTTTCCTGCCAGGGTGTGTATATGTGAGAGAGAGAGACAGTCCATGTATGATACAATGAAAAGCTGCACATCTCTGCACAGTGTCAGAGTCCATACAGTTGCTCTCGCACTCAAAAGCTTGTAGCGGTATGCACGGATTAAACTTTAGGTTTTAATCCCAAAAATGACACTACTAAAAGCTCCAAAGACTGAAACCAGGGATTAAAGCTGAAACTACATGTATTGTATGTGAGGGAGCTACTATGGACTGTGCTTTGTCAAACCCACACCCTCTGGGCTCGCTGAGTGATTCAAAGGAACATTTATCCTAACTACGGGGTCTCGGACGTGCCTGATGTTCTCTGTTTACTACGGTCATGCCTTTCACATACAGCACGGACGGTGTGTCTGCAGCCGAGAATGTGGGAACGCCCGCTGTGGCTATGATACAGTTACAGTGTGATCTAGCGCTGCCTCTGAACCATGTGATTGGACCTCTGTAGTGACACAGCCGGCCTTGATGTGGGTAGAGATGTTGCGGCAGAGAACCGCCAGAGGCCGTCGCGTGGCGGGCAGGGGCTGCCGAAAGCGGAGTCCTTTAAGGTCGCGACCAGTCAGACATTAGGATCGCTTCGCCGGCGACTTAACCGGCGCACGCCGTACTCTCCTTTGGCAGAGGGCCCCGTAGTAAAACCCCACTCCCGCTTCCGTCAGATCGGTGCCTGCTGCCAGCCGTGGCTGCTAACTCTGGCAGGGGGAAGTAGGTCAAGCTGGTCTGCCCTCTCCCTCACCCCGGCGCCGGAGCCGGCCGTGATGAGATTAAGCGGCCGACCCGCGGTCAGCCACTGAAAAACACAGACAGCGGCGACGACTTGGCCCTGGGAGTCTAAGTGACACCCACCGTCAGTCCCCAGAGAGCCCGCTGCTGCTCGTACCGTAGCACACCACTAATCGCCCGCGCCCGCCCCTCCTCATCGTTAACCCGCCACAGCCCAGACGGCGCAGGGTGTTTAAAGCCGTTACAAGCTTAATGCTGCCACTCTCGTTCATTCCTATATGCCCATACTACACAAGGCGCCGGTGCCCACAAATAGCATCCTACCACTACCCCGACCCCTACACCTCTAGTACCGCCACCTTCACTGACCCCCCCCCCCCCACACACACACACCCCACCACCACCACCAACCCCCCCCGGCCCCCTCTGCTTCTGGACTACTGCTTTGTTATCCCCACGATTACGGCTGACGTCAAGCGCGCCCTCCTGCTGTGAAATTCCATGCATGGCAAATGAGCCGCCGGGTGCCGTCCTGGTGCGGTTTGACTTTCACCTGACTGAGAGGTCCGGTGACGGCGTCCCGTCTTAGCCAGCGGATAAGGGAGAAGACAGAGAGGGTGAGAGCTGGGAGTGGGGGGGAGGGGGGGGGCTTTTTCCCCATCTCCGAAGTATTTCTTACATGGTAAGCCAGTGGAGGCCGTAGCCCTGGCCAGTATTACGGCAGGTTAAGTCACTGGTGGAAACGGGATTAGGCGCTTTGGAATGCCAGGGTAATCACTCATTCAGAGAGCGGCCTAGAGAGGGGCGGGGGGGGGGGGAGGCTCTTTAAGGAGCAGGGGAGGGCTTTTATATAGCTGGGAGCTTTGATTACCGCCCCGTCTTTAAACCGCATCCGATGACTCAAATAGGTGCAGTGGTCCTTCCCCTTGTTTACGGAGAGGGAGCTGCCCTCCTGGGTTTCTGTAAAGGGGTGACGTCACGCCTCCTAACCATGCCCAGACCAGGCCAGAGAGGAGCTAGCTTTAACCCCGGGAAAACCCTGCCATGCACATCGGTTCTCCTAAACGCAGGGGGGGGGGGGGGGGAAGCCAAGTAAACCGGGCCTTCCAGCGCTGGAGTCCACGCCACGTCTGGTTCATACTAGGTGACCGAACTACATCTGGCGAACGCAGACGACCTTAGATTCAAACGGGCAGAGAACATCTTCCCTGGGAGATCCTATTCTATATAGACCACGTCCCGTCCCTGGAGACAGCCTTCGACTCACTACAGTCTCTGCTGAATGGAGATGCTCTGGCAGAAGAGGGCTCCTCTCTGTGCTTTCTCCCCAGCCCGCCGACACAGACCAGTAGTGACAGTTGTTTCCAGTTGCTGGGAGTAAGGGCCCATCATAAAGCCAGGCTAGAGGAAACAGGATAAGAGCTTGAGCCAAGGCAGTAAAAAGCTTTCTGGGAACTTGAAAGCCACACAAATGAAGTCTGCGTCTGCCATCTGGAAACAATAAACAAACAAAACCCAGCAGCCAAACAAACACGATGAAGAGAGAGAGAGAGAGAGAGACATTGTGTGTGTGTGTGTGTGTGTGTGTGTGTGTGTGTGTGTGAAGGGATGACAAGAGAGAGAGAGACCATGTTAAAAACACACATGTAGGTCTACAACGTGCATCATTAAGAGGCAATGATGAGACACACAAAGACACCCCTGTCTTTTAAATAAAGGCTCCTTTGATGGTGGTGAGGTTGTGCATTGGTGTGCGTGTGTGTGTGTGTGTGTAGTAACAATTGTGAAACCTGGTCCTAATCAACTGTGGTGCTAACAGGAGGACGTCAGTGTGTCTGTCCGACTGCACACTTTGTCAACAGCGTAACGGGGAGCAACTTTGAAATGGCAGAGAGCCCTCTGCCGTCAGCCTAACTGACAAACTCTCCCTGGTACTCACTAATCCCACAGCAGTAACTGGAAGCTCCCGAGTTACTCCTTACCAAGCATTTATAGCTCAACAGAAGAACAATATAATCGGTCCTCCCTATTTCGAATGTTAAAAAACGTCTACATTATACCAAGTACTCTAAAAACCATTTGGATGAAACCAAACCAAGTAGATGCACACACAATGAGCAAAGACATGCATGTGTTCATACACACACACGCACACACACACACACACACGCGCACACGCGCACACGCGCACACGCACACACGCACACACAGTAGTCCTCCACTGCTGTCCTCAAAAGGATTTTTTCTCGTTTACATCTAATGCATCATGGGAAATCTAGTCCCGTTATTGCTGAATGTCTTATTGCTTATGTTCTCTTTATATTTCATCTTCACCGGCTCTGTAAAGAGAGCTACATCACAACCCATCCCCCAACACAAATGACATTCTTCAATTTAATGTTCTTGTTCGGGACTAATTAAAAAGCAACAGTACGCATGAGGGACAAAGGAGTTAAACTCGGTCTAAATTAGATACTCAACTATCATTTGAAAGGCCTCTAGTCAACCCACAGAATGTCGAAAATAAACTATTGACTGATCCAAGCTAAGGCTGTAAATAACACAGAGCGGCAGTAATCATCATCCCCTTAAAAATAACAAATAAAAACATTAACGTTATTTTTATTTTTTATTGAATTCAAGCTTCCTGTGGGGCAAAAACACATATGGTCAGCAAAACATGGTCCTGATGAGCTGCCCTTACAGCAGTCTGAGCAAACATTGTCGCAGATACAAGGGTCTAATCAATGACTGAGAGTTTGGTTGTCCCTAAGGCACGCGAGTTCAGAGGTGACATGCAGGATTCACTCCGTTCCAGAAGAGACATCACAGACTGTCCCTCTCAGCTGTCCCATCACAACGCTGTCAATACTGACACCAAGGGGTCACATCTGGTACTGCCGTCATCACCGACCATTAAGGCAACCAAAAACTACCTGGAGATGCGCAGGGCTACACAAAGGCCTATTCACACACACACACACACACACACACACACACACACACACACACACACACACACACACACACACACACACACACACACACACACACACACACACACACACACACACACACACAACAAAA
>JAVQIZ010197718.1:0-13129 GCA_036023535.2 Galaxias brevipinnis | reverse complement strand
CGTTCTCTTCACAGATGAGAGCAGGTTCACACTGAGCACATGTGACAGACATGAAAGAGTCTGGAGATGCCGTGGCGAATGTTATGCTACCTGCAACATCATCCAGCATGACCGGTTTGGTGGTGGGTCAGTGATGGTCTGGGGAGGCATTTCCTTGGAGGATGCACAGACCTCTACGTGCTAGCCAACGGTACTCGGACTTCTGTTAGGTACCAGGATGAAATCCTCAGACCTGTTGTCAGACCTTATGCTGGTGCAGTGGACCCTGGGCTCCTCCTGGTGCAGGACAACTCCTGTGGCCAGAGTGTATAGGCAGTTCCTGGATGATGACGCCATTGATTACATTGACTGGCCCTAACGTTCCCCAGACCTGAATCCAATTGAGTACCTCTGGGACGGTATGTATCGGCACATCCAACGCTGCCAAGTAGCTCCACAGACTGTCCAGGAGCTCACCGATGCCCTGGTCCAGGTCTGGGTGGAGATCCCCAAGGACACCATTCGCCCGCTCATCAGAAGCATGCCCAGATGTCGTTGGGAGTGCATACAGGCACATGGGGGGGCCACACACACTATAGAGCCATGAAATTTACACAAGTTGGATCAGCCTGTGATTTTGATTTTTCACTTTCATTTTCGGTTTGATTTTGAATCCAGCCCTCAAGGGGTTGATGAGTTTGGTTTCCATTTACCATTCTTAAGTTCTCAACGAATTACACAATGTATATCAATAAAGATAATAAAGATTTCACCTGAATATTTTGTTAATCAAGATCCATTGTGTGATTTAAGTGTTCCCTTAATTTCTTTGAGCAGAATGTTCACATTCCCCCAAAATGTTTCATGTTGTTATTATTGAAAATGGTGAAGCCGTGTTTAGCGATTATGCAACTAATAGCTGGAAATACGATACTCGCTCCAAGCTTGAATACTTTTAAATCCAGATTAAAAGCATATATTGCTTAACATGTTACCTTGTTGGACTTCTTCAGCATCTTTTATTGGCATTTAACCAGTTTCCTAAACTGTATGTTGTATTGTGTTTTAGGAGGAGGAGAAGAAGAAGCTGGAGGAGATTGAGCGTCAGCGTCGAGAGAGACGCTACGTCCTCCCTGATGAGCCCACTATCATTGTTCACCCCAACTGGGCAGCCAAGAATGGCAAGTTTGACTGCAGTGTCATGTCTCTGAGTGTGCTGCTGGACTACAGGCTGGAGGACAACAAGGAGCACTCCTTTGAGGTGAGTCTCTCTCTCTCTCTGTCTGTCTGTCTGTCTCTCTCTCTCTCTGTCTCTCTGTCTCTCGCTCTCTGATCAATCATCTCACCAGCTCTAGTATGCGGAGAACCACCACGTCACGCTCATGCTTCATTTCTCAAGTAGTGGTGAAAAATGGCTTTTGTTGCAAAACAGATTGAGAAAGTAAATGGTTTTAAATATTTTACCAAGAAGTTTTGTATTTGTGTTGCTCTCTCTTGCTGTAGGTTTCCCTGTTTGCAGAGCTATTTAACGAGATGTTGCAGCGAGACTTTGGCTACCGCATCTATAAGGCCCTAGCAGTACTACCTACCAAGGACGACAAAAAGGAGAAGGAAAAGAAGCCTAAAAAAGAGGCAGAGAAGAAGGAGACTGAAAAGGAGATAAAGAAAGAAAAAGACCTGGATAATGGAGAACCAGTCGCTAAGAAGGCCAAAGAGGTAGAACACAGAGTGAGTTTTGTTTAAGAAGGCCAAAGAGGTAGAACACAGAGTGAGTTTTGTTTTGGTTTTCTTGCTGCCCAGCTCTATGATACGTTTATTTTTATTTTTTTTGACTTGTTCAAATAGTTTGACAAACTTAGCAAATAGTACTTAACGGACAATAACCCTAAAAGCACCAAATCACTTTTGCTTTTTGTTAAAGCTTGGTTAATACTTACCGCAAACATTATAGTTCTATGATACGAGACAATAGGAATGATTTGATTATTCATTCAAGTTTGATTGTTATATTGAAATATATTACAATTTGAAAAAATACAAGTTGATTTTGAAAGGTAACTTGGACAGTTGGTCAGAAAGTGCTTGCCATACTAATAACAGGATTCATGCAATGTTGATATTCATTGACAACATTTTGACAAGCAAACTTTGAATAGTGCTTAAATAATAATAATAATAATAATTTATTGTATTTAGTTTTTAGTGCTGTTCTCAAGACTCAAAGCGCTTTACACAAATTGGTTGCCAATTAATTACACAGAACGAACAACAAATTGACCGGCAGCTATCAAACACAACACTCAGTCACTCAGTGATACCATGGCAGCCAATTTGCGCCAGACTTGCTCACACACACAGGACACACAGACCGACTCCAGTTGAATTGGCAGTGACTGGTCAGGGCACTGGTAGGAGAATGGAGCATGTTTTTTTATGTAATTTTTTAATTACAAAAGTAATTTAGACTAGAGATGCTCACAAGTCTTTCAACTTTTCAGAACCGTACTTAAAAAAGGAATTATTATTTAGAACAAGCTCTATTTTTGATAATTATTAAGGCTATCTCTTGGTAACAATAATTTTTTTTTAACATATATAATTTACTCTAATTTAAAAAGGTCAATAATAAAATAATTGTAAATAGCAAAGCTTGTTCTAAAATTAAATCTTGAGGGTAATGTTTCTTAGCATATGGAAGCTTACTGTAGCCTCCAATGGATTTAACAGAGAGGCTTTTAGAGTGCTATGTACAGGATTGTACAGCAGTCCCTTCCATGGGTTTAAACTGCCATCCCAGAGGAGCATCTTCTTTCGCTCTCTGTACGGCCTTAAGATGTCTTGTTCTTCATCAGGAAGAGGAAAAGGAGGAGGGGAAAACCCTTAAAGATGAGTCTCATGATGACGAAGAGATTGAGGACGAAAGCAGCAACACCAACATTGAAGAATATGACCCCATGGAAGCTGAAGAGGCAGATGATGATGAAGATGACGGTACATTTGACTTATCTTTTTCTTTTATGAAGGTTTCATCAGAGTTATGTCATTGGAAAGAAAGAAACCCCCCAGCTCTTAATTACTAGAAATGTATAGAAGTTGGTAATGATTTTATTCCATAATAATTTCCTCTCTTTGTCCCTATTTTTATTTATTTAACCATATGTCCCATTTCCCCTCCCGTAGATAAAGAGGATGAGGACTCCAACAGCAGCAAGCTCAGAGACAGCCGTAAAGAGGACAGGAGGTCCTCCAAAGACAAGGTGGCTTTAGGATTTGACCGTTGCAGGTTTTTTCTGTTTTGTATGAACAACAACCAATATATAAAAATTCACTGTACTCTGAAGGAGAGAAATGTGAATATATTAGAATTTACTGTACAGTACCAAGACATTGATGAATTGACTAAAGAGCATGAAAAGGCTATCACAAGATCATGAAAATCTGAAACTCACTCTCCCGCTTGAATACTTTAAATCCAGGTTAGGAACATTAGAAAAATGCAATTTTATTTCTCCTAACTCATATTATTGTTTTTATTTTGTCATTATTGTATTCTTTGCTTTGTTTGTGGCTGCGTGTGTGATGTTAAGCACTGGGAATTTCATGTTTATGAAATGTGCTACACAAACACTTTGACTTTGCCTAAATAACACGTTAGCTATTTGATTGCAATGGCAATAAATGCAGACTCAGTCTCTTCAGATCAAATTTTACTCAGATGAACCTTTAGCTTTCGCCAGGTAACTTTCATGATGTTTTTTGTGTATTCACTTTCAATGTAATGGTTTAATTAGCTGCAGCAAAAAAGATTTTACGTGCTATACTGACAGGCCGATACAGACATGATATTCACATACATTTACAGTAGGATTGTGTGTATTTTTCAGGAGAAAGACAAGAAGCAGATGGTGACATACAACAAGGATCTGCTGATGGCCTTTGTCTACTTTGATCAGAGCCACTGTGGCTACTTATTTGAAAGAGACCTGGAGGAGATCATGTTCACCCTCGGCCTGCACTTGTCTCGTGCTCAGGTAGGGTCGTCAGAACAGAGTTCACTATGATGTCTCCTGCTGTGGTAGGGTCGTCAGAACAGTTCACTATGATGTGTCCTGCTGTGGTAGGGTCGTCAGAACAGAGTTCTCTGTGATTCATTGGAACGTTAGACTTCTGATGCGTCTTTGTGCCAACATTCTCTCCAAGTTAACACTGCCCATCGTTGAACTCAGATAGCCCAAGTGACAACAGATGTTTTATATGTCTGTATGTTCTAAGATAAGACTATTGCTAGGTATTTAAATGGATTAATTTGCTGCTAGAAATGGAGCCTATCCAAATTCAATTGTCATTAATAGATATGTCAGGGCAGGTTAGCTTGTTTTGCATAAGTTATTTAACAGTGAGGGTTAGGTCAGGAATAAGATTAGGAATAGGGAGTAGGCAATTATGAATAAACTTGTCGTTTGTTCTTTATGCAACAGTGGGGTTAAGTTTACATGTCACAAATAAAACTTGTGTGGACCAGGATGCAAACACGCTGCAATGATATTTCAAACCCAAAGTATAGTGCGGTGAGCCATTCCAGTCTGCTGGCAATTCAACACTAAACAAGTTATGCTGTGAAGCACCCATTTAATATTGACAGTTTAGTAGCGCTGCATTTTTCTGGTTCCATCCATCCAGATTTGGTTTTGGTTTACATTTTGTACCTTTTGTTGGATTTAATCTGTACAAATGTGTTTACAAATATGCAAGGCTTAAATGTGTGTGTTTTTGAGACGGATTTCATTTAGATTAGCAGCTAATCTTTCCAATATGTTTTCTCCAGGTCAAGAAGCTGCTGAATAAGTCAGTTGTGAGAGACTCGTGTCATTATCGCAAGTTAACGGATCGAGCTAAAGATGAGCCAGCTCCCGTTTTCAACGCCCTGCCTGACAATCTACTAGGTGACTTACTTTAACTAGAGGACTGTTGTACATATCACAACCGAGTAGGTGACTTACTTTGACTAGTGGATTGTTACACATGTCACAACCAAGATCATTTGACCCTGGGGAAAACCAGCTCCATCTACATTGGCTACATCTGTTGAAAGAATTTGCAAATATGTTAACCAATGCATATTTGACCCGGCAACAGTTATGCCAGCCATTAGTAGACAGTCTTTATTTGAACATAGAATCACAGTTTTTACCCAATTTATGTATGTGATTATCTAAAATGTCAAGATTTCTAAGATGTCTAACACCATGTGCCCAGCTGAACTTAAAATGTGAAAGCTTTGTATAATATTGTTTGACTGTGTTTTATTTGTTTTGTCTCTGTTTTAATGTCCATGTTGCTGTTTCTCTCTTTGTGTTTGTCTTTCTGTACCAGGTAACCAAGCTCTGCTGCCGGGCCCAAAGTCTGCTGGTGACTCTGCAAAGGCCACTGAGTCTGGTAGCCTGATCGTCTACAACGGAGCCATGGTGGACGTAGGCAGCATGATAGAGAAGCTAGACAGGATGGAGAGAGCCAGAGAGGAGATTGAACAAAGGCTTATGTTGCAGGACTCCAAAATAGGTGCATTGTTACTTTCAAACCATTCATTTTCCACTGTACTATGAAATAACCTTTTTATAAAAAGCTTTTTAAAGTGTAGATGTCAACAGCAGTCTGTAATATTCCAGGGTTTATAAACTTGTTACTTATTATTTCCTCTTGTATATGTCTTACCATACTTTTCTTAAGGGCATCAAAATCACGTAATGTTTTGGGTGTTTAAGCATTATATTGCAGAACATAACAGTCAGTAATGTACATCACAAAACATAAGCTACTTACTAGTTGTGCGTTCAACCAGAGTAGATCTCAAACCATTAGAACACTTTATAGTCCCCTTCCAGTCATTTTATAAAACATTTAAAATATTCAGCTTAAATGTATAAATCATGTCTGTTATGTTTGTTCTGCAAAACACATTCAATTACCCTTTTAAAATCCTAGAAATGTAATCTTCTCCTTCTGCCTCATTAGAAATTCATGAATCTGAGTCACCCCGCCCCCCTCTATTCAAATACCCGCCCCGCCCCCCTCCTCTGCCCTCCTGCATACTTGCTCCTGAGTCACCCCGCCCATGAACAGTGGTGGTTGGTTAAAAATGGTTACTAAATTTATGACATCACAAATCTTGCTTGTCTGAACTTGCCCGTTTGAGACTGTCCTTAGTGCACAGCAGTTTCAAAGCAGAACAACTAATTAAAGTTTAGTTGAAGGATATGGCAGTAAGAGTGTTCTTGTTTCAGTTAGTTCTTGAAAATTTTACTTTATTGTAAAATCTTGGATTTCTTTCTTTTCGGCGATTTAATTTATACACTGCTGGAAAATGGACACCGTCTCATTCAGTTACCCCGCTGTCAATAGTAATTTAATAACAAAAAAACAAATAGTAATAACAACAAAACAAATTGTAATAACAACAAAACAAACAGTGATAACAAAACAAACAGTAATAACAACAAAACAAACAGTAATAATCATGTGAATGGAAGTCTGTAGCGGGTAAACATAAACCCCTGCAACTTGAAATACAATAGTTGATTTAAATTTGTATTTGACCAGTTGACTAAGCTGGCAACAGAGCGATATGAAGTTGAACAGTTTCTAGTATAAAAGCTGACAACGAAAAATACTGAAAAGTAATTTTCCGCAATGATTTGTACATAAGATAATACAGGGTTTACTTTTGTATTGGACATTTCTACTATATGAAACATGGTTGTTGCGAGAATAAAAAAAACCATTGCGTTTAATATTACTATATGCAAATCCATAACTCAAAAACATGTTTTAGGATAGTGTTCAAAGATTTACATAATGTTCTTTTTATTTATCACATTAGGTGTGCTAGAAAATGTGTTTTAGCTGTTGTCTGCGCACTTACAGTATACTAAGAATACACAATTACTCTTATGTAGTGTTGTCAATGTAAGGAATTGTAGTATTATACCTGCGCGTAGCATATCTTGTTTTTACAGTTTAGAAATGTCTCCTGACCTAACATATAATGTAATATATGTAATTTTAAAGACTCCTTAACCCTAATAGCTTTACAGTACCTGAGTGCCTGCTCTGAACAAAGAGCTGTACAGGACCAATAGGATAATAGTTTATATAGCTGTTAGGATAATATAGCTTTAAAAATTTGTGTATCGTTTCATTGCCACCAACACCGGGGCTGACATTAAAATGGTTTGATATTGCAGATGTTTCATAAAGCCAAAATATCAATATTTGCTAAATATATTATTATTATTATTATTATTATTCTGTTGAACAGTGTTAACAGTACATTTCATATGTTCCAACATGACCCAACCCCTCGCTGGTTTCCCTCTGTAATTGAAAATATAAATTTAAAATCTAAACTTTTAAACAGTAATATTAATCAAATACATTTTTCCTTAACATTTTCTTCGCCAAAATCTACGTAAGACTTAAACAGAAATCTAATATGTTCTGCTGTTTTCTCTTGCTTTTCCCAGAGGAAGATACCAAGACTATGTTGGAGCTGGAGGAAGCTAACAAAGTCCTGTCAAAAGAGCTGGTGGAAGTGAGGGGTACCTTGGACCAGACACAGGAAACTCTGAAGGCCTGTGAGGAGCAGAAAAGCAGCTACCATAACCAGCTCTACAAGACAGCCAACACACTTACCGCCTCAGTCAAGGAAATGCTGGGAGTCCTTAAGATGGTACGTCATCTCCCATTACACAGTTCGTGCAAGAAATTAAGTTTTTAAATGTGTAGACCTATATTTTTATTTTATCTTTGTATTTTTTATTTGTTTGGAATATCTGTTCATGAAGGAATAATTAGTCTGTGAATCAGTAACTTAGTAAGATTGGTCAAACTCTTAAAAATTTGGCGTTCACACATCTGCTGCTGAGCAGATTGTTGTACAGAAAGTGAAATCATTTTTATAAAATTTTAGGCTGCAGGGTTACCGACTGCAAAGTCAAAAAACATCCCGCTAGCTATAAAGCAGACCACAAGTATAAAAAAAAAAAAAAGAGGATAATTTAACCTGGGTAGTGTGGAAATATTTTGACCAATTGAAGTCTGTCACGAGACGGGACATAGTGCAACAAAGATTATCATGAGTTGAAGCGGCATTATAACCAGTAATATTTTTCACTCCATATCATTGCAATAGAGTTTCCATTTTAGTTACCACACTACGGTTGACCTGTATTTTAAGATCTATTTGAGCAGCTTTCCACAATTTTCTTATCAACAGTTTGTAATATCATTTTTTTCTGTTAAGGGTCTCTGATATTCTTTTTAAGACATGCTTTGTTATTGGAATAGTAGACAGACAAGCCTTATTGGAACAACTGTCCACACTGAAGTTAATGTATCACTTTTGAACGCTAATTACAGCGCCAATGTGTAGCCAGTGGATTCAAAATGTATTATCTTGTGTTCATCTATCAGACTGCAAAGTTTAGGTTAAAACCAGAACAATGACAATAGACTATACAGCCTTTCAGGATTATGACCCCTAAATTACTGGAGATGTACAACTTGACTGGAAGACAATCCGGTCAAATTGGGCTGATAAACACAAGTGGAATGAGCCATCCATGATGCATTATTTGTTTTTGTTGTTTTTCATTCCAGGATGCAGAAGGAGAGGGGATGCCTGAGGCCAGCAGCCAAATCCAGACATCTCAAACTAATGGTTCAGAAAAGTGAATGACATCTGGGATTGAGGGCTTTACTTATGAAAGTGTAAATATGTGCTCAAATAATTTGACTCCCTTTTATTTGGATCTGCTGTTGTTTTTATGGGTATGTATTGATCCATACTCATTGCTTCCGATGCCTGATAGTGGTAGTTTCATGATATCATTTGAAATAGCTTTGTTTCATTTTTAAAGCTGTGTCATTGCCTGGATTATAACAGATTATTGTTCTTAAACCATGGTAGCTGAATTGGAGATTGATATTTATAGATTGAGTGTTGTTCATTTTGATAAAACTTCCAATTATCGTACTTACTTTTCTTGTTTATCGTTAGTGAGTTGAAAGGTTAATTAAAACAATTTGGTCCGCTGCTTTGTTTTACCCAACTGTTATTAATTAGCAATAATCTTAGTGGGAGAAAGGTATATTTAAATGGAAACGATATCTTTTTGGATGGGAATGGGGGTTCTCGTGTAAATGTGTTCCATAATAATCTCTGGTTAAAGATTGCTAACTTGTTAAATAAAATAAAATGAAAGTAATTTTGCATTTGTATTGTGTTGGGCTGATGTATCCATTCTGTCCATTTGCTATTGATGCTCTGCATGAGTTTATGTTCTATACCCTGCTTTCCCTGTCCCTTCTAACACTTTGGGATAGCAATCCTCGCGGTCATGGTGACTACTTCGTCATCAGGGTCATTACTGCTCAATGTTTTACGTTCTGGCTTATAAGGTGTAACTGTCGATTTTCATCCTTTTTATTTTTGTTTCACTAAAAACAGGAACAAAAGAGAGGAACTATAAAAACCAAATAATGTGATGAACTAAATGTATCCAATTCTGAATTATTCTTTGCTGCAAAATTTCAAATTCCATTTATGTATTATTTCATTTCATATGTGTGAATTTTTGGGTGGTTCTTCAGTTGTTGGAAAGGATAATTCTGTTTTGTTCTTTCAGATACAGGGCATTCGAAGTGAAATATGTATAATTCTGGAAAAGAGACAGACTCATTTTTGTTCAGCCAAGTGCATTTTATTTTTCTACTGACAATTTACTTTGTGGTTGTTTTGTGCATAATTAAAGTGTTTCAATTCAACACTAAAATATGACTGATTTGCCTTTGTTCATAATACATGTTCTATTATTGTTAGCACTTATATCTATAAAGTTGCAGTGTCAATGCTAAAGAGAAGTATTGTATATAATATATAACTATACATTACTTACCAGCATAGGTCACCAAAGAAATCAAATCCATTGTATACTTCTATAAGTTTCAGCGCTAAAGGTCCCCCCTGTGAGGCTGAGTTTCATTTTGGATAAGCAGAAGTTTTCTTTGCATTACAGTCCAACGGCTGTGTGGAAGATGTAAAAAAAAATTGGAGACGTGAGACTTCACTATATTAGAATCCAAACAAACTTAACAGATGTTAGTGCAAATTGTACACATTTTCCCTACATTATAGAATTGTTACTGAACAAGGAAAACAAAATGCAGAGTGAATGTTATTGAATGAGAGTAATCTTTGGCAGGCAGTAACCACCAGCCTCCATTGCAGGGGCCTTCTTAACCATCTTGGACTCATGAAGGACATCTTGGAGACAAGGAAGTGCAGGTACTCACCCTTTGGTTATGTTTGATTTTGCTTATAAATTAAAATGATTTCTTCTTTTCTGTCTCTAAAATAGTCACCTTGGCACCTTGCCAAGAGTAGACAAAAGTAGTACTGAATGTCTCAGAACAGTCTTCGGGTTAGAGTAACCCAGGTTGGTTCGGTCAAATCATTATGGCTTGAGCTCCATCTCCAACCCTGTATAGTGGCAAGTACAGCGTACATGCAGTATTTGCCTTGGGCCATTCATTTTCAATGTAATAAATTCATTTCTATGAGAACAGCAATTTAAGGTCCAGTCTGATATGAGAATAACAGTTGCCTTGATTTTCTAAACGGTTGAATTTAATATGATGCAGATTAGTGTATATGGGACTTGGCCACTGTACACAGAAAATTGCTTAAATTAAAGGTTATTTTATGTAGTAACTGTTTGGGTTGTAGAAAGACACTGTTTGGGAAGAAGAACCAAGATAATGCAATAAAGTAAAACGATTCTAAAATAAATGTGCGTAGTACGGCATTATGTTTGGTTTTGTAATAAATTCATTTTTGAGCACTCATGTGACCTGGCATTTTATGAAGCGCGACGTTAGATGCAAATTCCCTCTAGAGCATAATTCAATGAGCCGTTATGGACATTCAGCGATTTGTAAAACGTCCAATTTCAGCTTTAGTTTCAACAGTTAGCCAACGTCCGAGCCTGCCAACTAGTAGCAGCCGACCAAATGTGAAGATAACACGGACACGCAAACGACCACGAGCAGCTCTGGAATAGTAAGCCCCGCTAACCCCACACCGACCGCATGGGCCGTCAGTGAGTAATGTCTGATCTTGGCACAAAACACTTGAGAAAACAACATTTTAATTTACTGGTTATCACGGGAAAACGGACATAAATAACTCGATCTTGAGAAAACTAAATTAATTTATCTCATTATCACGGGAAACAGAGTAAATAAAATATATGACTGTATGGCCACTTACGGCTTCCGTAGCTTAGGGCTTCCGTAAACTATTCATAGTTTTCACGTGACGTCACAAAATTAAAGCAACGCCCACTTGGCGGGCAAAATAAAGCCTTCTTACGCTAGCGCCAAATAT
Organism: Galaxias brevipinnis; assembly: GCA_036023535.2. Taxonomy (NCBI): domain Eukaryota; kingdom Metazoa; phylum Chordata; class Actinopteri; order Galaxiiformes; family Galaxiidae; genus Galaxias; species Galaxias brevipinnis. Next base: position 1,707 of record JAVQIZ010197718.1, on the reverse strand, counting down.
TTTAGTAGGTTTGTTTCAGGTTTGTTTAGCCAAAATACCGGATAGTTAGTTGTTGCTCAATTGGATGAGGTGCAAACGTACGTGGAGACAAGCCTGGGTTGTGCCTCTACAGAATCCCGTCCGAGAAAGAAAGTCCAGAGAGGACGAGATTGTGGATTTGTGCGATTAGACGTGCCACCATCCCTAGGGAGGGCAAAGAATGGTAACAGTCCAAGTACACAGGTCTTTGTAGCGAACATTTCATCAAAGGAAAGTGTTGAGTTTTCAATCCGATCTTCCATGTTTATTCAACAAAACACTCCAAATATGATTTTGAATGTAATACATTTTATTGACTCACATGCGCTCCCCACAAACGTCTATCGCAATCCTCCATAAAAATAAACACGCACCACGCACAATTAGTGACGTATAATCTGCAATACTGTGCAAACCACTCTCCGGTGGTAAACCATAATATAGAGGGGCATATAATACAACAAATGTAACAATATACATATAGATGAGAGCACATAACTTAACAGAAAGCTTAAGTAAACCAAGTATTTTAACTGTTGTATTTTTTGTCATATCTTTACATAATCGTTCTGACATAGAGATCCGTCCATGTGGCCATTGGTCTGTGTGTCGATGTTCGTAGGTGTCTCATTAGAAAAGTATGAAACTTGAACAATATGCTAATGGTCGATTGTTTTGCAATTTGTTGCAATATTTCTAGTGATGTTAACGTTTTAAGTTACTGCTCTCGAAGGCAGTATTAATTTAGCTAACTTAAGGTACCTTTATACTTGGGCTACTAATGAAAGTGTAAACCGTTTAACCTCCAACTATTCAACTTTCCTTGCTTTTTAGTAAGTGAGCAAGAGAAATTTGATAGACAAACACTAAAGAAATTGTAGAAGAGTTGTAAGGAGCACAACTGGCCATTATATATTGGCATGGCGAAAGTTATATTTAATAAACACATTTTGGTTCGCACAAAACGTGTCTTTTTCATCAGAAGTGTGCATGATTCTACTGTAGGCCTGAGGGGCTATATGGTTATTTATATCAGAATTAACAAAGATTATAGGGCCTAACCTAGCACTGCACGGTCTACAGTAAAACCAATTGTGTCTATAGCAACTAGACTGCAGCAGCTTTTGATAATGCATAAGTAGCCTATAGTGCAAATTATTACATTGTATAATGAGTAGGCCTATTGCAGCATGGCATGACATCTTAATGTGACGTTTAAATGTAACTTCACAAAACCATCTCTTAAGCTAAATAATTTTATTCAGTTCGTCAACGTCTATGGACGGATATTTATTGGTGTTCGTTCGCATTTTGCTATGTAAGCGTGCGCCCACAGAACTACAAAGCAAAAAAATATAAAATACGCAGCGCTATCAATGCAAGTTATTTGCTACCGGTCATGTTGAAATCAATCGGTGCTCCCATACCGCGAGCTCATATAAAATATATAAAATGGCCAGTTGTGCCCCTACTCTTCTACAATTTCTTTAGTGTTTGTCTTTCAAATTTCTCTTGCTCACTTACTAAAAAGCAAGGAAAGTTGAATAGTGGCAGATTAAACGGTTTACACTTTCATTAGTAGCCCAAGTATAAAGTTGCCTTAAGTTAGCTAAATTAATACTGCCTTCGAGAGCAAAAACTTAAAACGTTAACATCACTAGAAATATTGCAACAAATTGCAAAACAATC
>JAVQIZ010197707.1:0-16169 GCA_036023535.2 Galaxias brevipinnis | reverse complement strand
CCTGTTCAAATAAAGCCAGTTTACCAAATAAGCTAGGCTCCTTTCGGTTAGTCTGACTTATTTTCAGTTGATTCGGTTCCATAAATCAACTTCAAAATAGCTCAAGCTCAGTTACTATGGCAGCTTATACTTGGAAACTATCCTGGTCTGGGGCAGGCTAACAGTCAGGCTAAGCCTGAGTTCTTGCTTAACCAGAGTTTCTCCAATACTGAGCCGATGGGGAAGCAATGATTTTAACACTGACTTTATTAACCACTATCATTTAAAAAAAAAAAAAGTTTTTATTAATACTAACAATTGACATTATTATAAAAAGTCTATTTTTTTTTTAATGAATCATACAATGGTAATTAATAAGATTCAGAAACACATACATGTTTAATTATATGGTGTATGCTATACATAAAATATGTCTCAATCCAAATTACCCCAATAGAACAGTACAGTTGCCAAATAAATATTGACGAGAAATGTAGTAAATAAATCCATCTGCCTCTATCCTCTAGGAAGTCATGTTTTAAATGTATTGGTTAATATATTTAAAACAATGTAAAAAATTATAATAATAATAATAATAAAAAAAAAAGAAGTTACCTTTGATATGTTTAGTGGGTCTATGGGTTTTAGTCAATTCAGTAAACGTCTATAAATAAGAACCTCAACCCAATGTTCGTTCTTGGTGGCTGAGGGAACAGTTATAGAATGCAGGGGATTAAGACAACGTACTTTCAGGGATATGTCAGACCCTTTTGCTTAACCTGACAACTACCTGTGTTATAGCGTCTTCAAGGAAAGGGATTTTATATGTTTCATCTTTTCTCAGGCCACACATTGTGTATAGTATACCGCAACAAAGCACTTAGTCCCACATACTGTGTGCACTGCACTGCGCTTTTTATTAATTCATTGATAAATAGTGACCAAGTGAACATACACTTGCAGCCTTGAGGTTTAATCTCTATGTGATGTGATATGGAGTAGCCATACGTACGCATTCAATTGATCAGCAATTTTCTGCCAGCCTGTCTGCCTTGTTTTATTTGTATTGTGTATGTATTGCCTTTTGGGAATAAAAAATGTTTGAATTCTTCATACTTCTCCGATATGAATCGCTGCGTAGTGTGCGTAAACATCGCTGCTCTCTCTTTAACATTGCTTTTTGCCACGTTGAATCGATTTGATCCACGTTCGACCTCTCGGGCTGCTTAAAAATAGCGTGCACGCGCCATTATCTTGACTACTTCAACCTGTCTTGAATTAGCTTGATTGCGTGAGCTTGAATTTACCTTTATGGAACCTTTTTAGCCGATTTGTTTGGTTAATTCAAGTCAGGTTTAGGGCTTTAAAGCCGACTTTTCTCAGCACGTTTTTTGGAACAAGCCTCGGGACATTCCTTTGACTTTGTGTCTGGAGCCTCCATACCAAACGTTGACCGGTGGCGGATGCACAGCCATTGGCCACTATTGGAACAAAGTTCCCCCATAAGGATAGTTTGTATAAAGTCCTCTCGGCGCTGATCTATTGGCTAAAGAATTAAATCGGCCGACCTATACTTCCAACATCCAACAACTTCAATATATGTTTTGTTTTATATTACTTATATACTTATTCACCTGTTCATTTGTTCACATTCTGTATGACTGCTCTGTTATACTTGATAGCTTGTTCAAACTCAATGTTATTGAATTCCTTGTGTTTTGTAAATCCTAGTCATTCTGTCAAACCTTCAGGTCCATACCGTTAAATTGGCTGTGAGTGGTTCTGGCTGTGGTAGCTGTAAGGCTGAGGGATCCCTGGCCACCACCAAGTCCACTCTATCTCCAGGCTGCTGCAGGAGGGAGATGGCCTGTTGCTGGGTTACACTCTGGTCCAGAGGTGTACCGTTGATCACCAGGATCTGGTCCTTCTCCGCCAGACGTCCATCTCTGAAGACAAGAAACAGTCTACTGACATCAGTCATCAGCTCCCTTTCACCAGCCTGGACAGGTTTTGTAAGCTTGTTATCTGACTACATGCTTACACAGCAAGAATGTCTAGTTATTCAGTTCACCATGCAGATGTTTGTTTCAAACTCTTTAGCTAAATAACTTTGAACCAACTCATACCCCAATCAGTTGGGGGTGAGTGCGAGGAGAAGTAGCTGACCTTTGTGCGATGGTCCCTGGCTGGACCTGTCGAATGAAGACCCCTTCAGCTCTCCGGCCCACCACACTGAAGCCCAGGCCCCCAGAGACAGGCTTGGCAAGACTGATGTGTTCTGTCTGACGCCCCTAGAACACAAGTCAGCCCGCGGCTTTATGCTGAGGACTCACTATGCAATTAGCTAATTCCTCTCTTTTCAATTAACAAAGAACAACGGTACAAAGTACATTTACTTCTGAAACAAATAGAATTAACCGTCAGGGGTGGCGAAAAAGTAGACATTTAAAATAAAACAACGAGAGAGCGAGGCCAACACTGGAAGTCCTCCTGAGACAAATTAATATCTATGGTTGTATAGCATGGTACTCTGTGCAGATGTAGTCAAAAAAATATCAAACTGGAGAAAACATTAATACACAAATAGGACTATTGTAAATTATGATACCACAAGTAATCTTAGCACACAATCAAAGCTAACAAATTCACCAAACCCATGGTTAAAAACCTTCTCTACTGACTATGGCTACTGCCATGTGTGCATGCTGAGAGAGCAGCATTATTAGGGCTACTGCGTGGGCAGACCAGGTGCGGATACCCACCTTGGCTGCGATACTGAGCCAACTCTGGAGCTGCTCGGGCAAAGGGAGGCCTGCTGAGGACGGGGCCCAACCATTGGACAGGAGCGAGTCGGTGCCGGATGTGGCCAGGCTACTGGCTGGGCGACTGGCGCTGACTATCAGCTGGCCCTTCCTGGAGAAGCCGAACTCACTGCAGGCGTCTGGAGGCATGCAGTTTAGCTGCACAGCGAAACAGGGGAGAAAAGCAGGGCACTTAAGAGGGTTTTCCTTAGCCTTATAAATGAAATCATATTTAATCATACTTTAATCTAAGAGGGAACATAACATTTTGACAGACATAGGGTTCAAATTCGTAAACAGATACAGACAATCACAGGAAAAAAATGTAAAATATTTTCTCTCTGCAGATGTGGTCACCAGCAGCCATTAGGCCATACTTGCAAAACACCATTTTACACTCATATATATCACAATATAGCCAGATTATGAAAAGCATTGCAGATCTGCTTGGATGAAAGTCTGATGGCACAAGAGAAACAATGGTGCCCTTATACAACAGCACACAACGTCAGCAAAAGCAAAGTGTGCAAAGTGTGTGTGTGTGTGTGTGTGTGTGGGGGGGGGGGTTAGTCGTGAGAGGAGGAAAAAAATCAATAGATTCCTCTGCAGCTCTCCCTGCGCCTGAACAGGTAATGTATTAATGACCTTTGGACTCACATTGTGGAAACTTATCAGTCTCCTGCTTATTTAGCCTGGGCTGACGGAGCAGGTTCCTAGCCATTTCATCAATATAGCCTCGACAAGGCAGTTACTCAAACCAAGACAGTAGATATTAAAGCTTGATAGATCCAAGGAGAGGGTGGGGGATAAATAAATAACATCACTGCCACCTCCAGCTTTATAACCACAATAGGTTTTCACCTGACGCATTCATAGACGTCTGTCTGACCTTCCCAGCACTTACAATATTAAGACCAATGTTGGTTAAAGCCATTATCTTAATTCATCATGTGGATTGTTTATTGTAAGATGGTAGCTGTTTCTGTATGTCAATAAATGTTTTGTCTGAATACAAATTAACCTGCAGAGGGATTTAGAGGCCTCCTATTTAGCGAAAATAACAAAAAGGTTAAAATGTTGATTATGAGGGAAACTGAATAGCGCACTCTGACAAGCATCAAAAACATGGAAAACTTTGTCATATCAATGTCTGTCCGACCTGTTACCTTGACAACACGCATAAAAAAATATATATGTTGAATAAAAGTGTAATGCAAGCCTCCTACGAAGGGTGTAACTAACTTGGTCCTTGAGCTGTTTGATGGAGTGCTGCAGGGTGAGGATGTGGCCAAGTAGTGGGCTTTGCAGGGTGTCCCGTAAGCTGCCCAGCCTCTCATTGTGAGTCAACTCGTCCTTCTGGACCAGCTTGGACTGCAAACGCTCCAGAGCCTGTAGTACCTGCTGGCGCTCCGCTGTGGAGACTAGAGGGCAACATACATACAAAAAAATTGAAATAGATTTAACTGAGACCAACAGTTCTACAAACATTTTAAACATGAACTGCATTCCAATAGATAAGCCAAGAATAACATAATTGTACCTGTTGGAACATTTTCATACATTGTCCGCTGAACCTTTCGACAGTCGTGTTTAACCTGCAGTTATCACAGTAAAAAAATACAAAACACATTTTGGGCATGTGGATCAAACAAGTAGCTGTTTATTTACTCTCGGCTTTGTACCTCTTACAGATTCTTACTGACTAATAAAAATCCTCTTTACCTGAAAATCTGAGGAAATAGTTAAGTAGAATAATAAGTAACATAATCTAAATTTTGAAACTGGAAGATAATTGGTGTGATATGTCCTTGTGATAAGGTTCTCTCATATGGACATGAGCAACATAATGCAGGAATCTATGGAATGTGAACAATATAATTGTATAAGCATCAAATTTACTTGATGTAGACAACAGCTCTCTGTATCTGTTGTCAAGTACAGTTTTGGTGGCAATCGCAGTCCATAGTACAAAACAGGTCACTTATTTTTCTATGATTCTGTCAGATACACAACCCTTTTCTGTTAGCACAGTATTAGCATTTGATGTTTACATCCTGAGTAAGGCTACTTGCACAGGCAAATTATGTCTAGCTCCAGTCTAATTGAAACAATAATAATGTGCACAATTCCTTGCAATTATCAAACAAAATACCAATGTATCACCACCTTGCTTAGATTATATTTTGTGCTAATGTACCTTTTCTTCGACGGAAGTTAGTGGTTCGCACCTCACCTGAGAAGCTAGATTCCAATTGTCAACCTGAGAAGCAGGAAGTGAAACTCAGCAGTACGTAAACTGTTGGAAAGTGGGAAGGTTAACAAAATGTAAATAAGCACAGATTATGGACTTGTAACAGCAGGTAGTAAGAAAAATAGCATTTTGCAAGACAATGTTATCAATTTTACAATCCGAAAATGTAGTTGGGAGAGGATACTGCAAACCTAACTAGAAAACGGTGACAAAACTTCTGCGTGAGAAAGAACGGACGTCAATTGCATGCAACAGGTGCCCCAGATATCCTATGTTATCCCCATCACATGTGGCCCGTGACAAAAATGCATAGTGCATTTTAGCCATGGTCCTCAAACACTGAGTCAAACCAAATTAAAGTTTAATGTTATCCCATAGCTCCGTAAATAAGCTCCTTGTACAAGTCACCAGCTAACGTTAGTTAGCAATCGGCGTCACTTAGTCAACAACGAGCTCAAACTAAGTTGAATGAAAATCAAGCTAAGATTTGATGTTGTTTTCACCTTTTTGCACTAACCTCAGACTAGCTCTTCTCACGAGATAGGTTAGATAGATTGGCATACATGTTAATATATGCACACTTTGTGTTATGTTACCTGGTAAAACTTCCATACATTCTCGGTGCGGATTGATTAAAGTGTCGCTTTAAATTCTGATATCACGTGATTTGAAGAAGTTTCAACATGGCGTCTCTCTGGCGTCAGTTGTGTTTTTTACGCACCGTTTTTTGGGGTTTCTTATTTTATTGTATTTATAGCCGTTTCAATGTCGCCATAGCAACTGACTTAAATAGCTGTGAAAATCTACATCTTGGACAATATCCTTTTTGTATTCGTGTCAACGTGGCCTTTCATGTTAATTGAGACAGCACTGTAAAGGTTTGTTATCTAGCTTGGCTGCGTAACATCTAGAAGGCTATGACCGCATCATCGTTACATTAGCCAATTTAAACAGTTATAACTGAATCTCACATATGTAAATTATATGGCATTCAGTGAAGAGATGTAAACAATGTTTATGATTATGTTTATGTTTACTAGCGCTAGCTTACAAAGATAGAGAGGGGCTCCTTCAATTGGTAGTAATATCTCCCAAAAAAGTGTACTTAGACTACTCCGTTACAGGCAACGGCCATTTGATTAGTGTCTGACATCGGTTAATTTCCTCAACAATGTCTAAGTATCTCTGTAAAGACCCAAAGATAGATGATGCTACTCAGGAACCTGAAAATTGCAAAGACATGATTGCTTGGGGTAAGTGTTAGGCCTAGTTGTTTCAGGAAGCCATGCCTTGTCTAACTACATATATGTAGCTAAGCAAAATGTAATGACTGTGTAAAGTTAAATCAATTATTCCAATAGTGTAGCCCGTTGTTCTGCATAAGATCTTTGTTGAATGAAGACTTTCAAATCCTGCAACTGCAAATGCAGCTGTCCAATTATATTAATTATTGCTTTAAATATTTTCTTAATTACAGTTTAAAATTCCCTGCTGAATTGAATACATGATTGGTAGAGGGGTCTATCTTAATTGTTGTGCTTATGTAGTTGCCCCAGATATGTATTACCGCTGACCCAAACTCTTCATAGCTGGGAGAAATGTCCAGCCATGGGAGTAAAATGACAGAAAACAACATTTAAATTAAGCTATTGTACTTATCTTGACTGCTAGAAAATGTCCAGAAATTCCACACAAACTGGTTTTAGTCAAGACATTATTGCAGTCATATAGTCAACCATCCTAAGCCGTAGCAGACACACTACATTTTGAGTTAATATTATGTAGAAGTGTAGCAAGCACTCGACTTAATCGAAATGTTACAGTTGGTACACATTCACATTGCCTCTTTTCAAATTTATTGTTCCCTGGTATGTTAGTGGAATGCCTTCCAGCACCAAACATCAGCTGTCGCCTTTCCAATGGAACAGACTTTAGATTTAGTGGAGAAGAGGTGGGCTTCAACAAAAGCATCCAGTGTAGAAATGTGTGAGTATCAAACAATAAGCAAACCATGTTGACGTTAGCTAACTTTCACCATGACCATTTACTCTCTGTCCATGCAAACTGTTGCTCTCTATCACACTGTGGCATGATGCAAGGTGCAAAATGGTGTAAATAAATACTGTATTATTTATTATGTAAGTAAATGTATACTTACCGGCCGCTTTATTAGGTACACCTATTCAGCTGCTCATTTACGCAAACATCTAATCAGCAGCTGCAACTCAATGCATTTAGGCATGTAGACATGGTCAACACGATCTGCTGAAGTTCAAACCAAGCATCAGAATGGGGAACAAAGCTGATTTAAATGACTCTGAACGTTGCATGGTTGTTGGTGCCAGACAGGCTGGTTTGAGTATTTCAGAATCTACCGGGATTCCCGCGCACATCCATCTCTAGGGTTTACAGAGAATGGTCTGAAGAAGAGAAAATCCCCTGTGAGCAGCAGTTCTGTGGGTGAAAACATCTCCCTGCTGGCAGAAGTCAGAGGAGAATGCCCAGACTGGACTGAGCTAATGGCAGCAGTAACTCACATAACCACTTGTTACAATTGAGGTATGCAGAAGAACATCTCTGAACGCCCAGCACATCAGGCCTTGAAGTAGATGGGCTACAGCAGCAGAGGACCACACCGAGTGCCACTTCTGTCAGCTAAGAACAGGAAACTGGGTAAAACAAATGTATGGGCTCACCAAAATTGGACAATAGAAGATTCGAAAAACGTTGCCTGGTCTGCTGAGCCTCGGTTGCCATTCAGATGGTAGGGTCATAATTTGGCATAAACAATGTGAAAGCATGGATTCATCCTACCTTGTATCAACGGTTCAGGCTGGTGGGGGCAGCTCAAACTGGTTTCTAAAACATGGCAATGAGTTCACTGTACTCTAACGGCCTCCACAATTACCAGATCTCAATCCAACAGAGCACCTTTGGGACATGGTGGAACGGGAGATTCTCATCATCGGTGTGCAGCCAACACATCTGCAGCAACTCTGTGATGCTATCATGTCAATATGGACCAAAATCTGAAATGTTTTCAGCACCTTCTTGAATCTATCGCACAAAGAATGAAGGCAAATGAGCGTCTAACCCTGCACTAGCAACGTGTGCCTAGTAAAGTGGCCGATGGGTGTATATTTTAAAGTTTCCCAGGTGGGGGCTGAGAGCTGAAAAACGTTTAGGTGACAAGCTTTCCCCTTTAGCTTATAAAAGACCCCTCGTGTTAAACACGTTTTTCAAAATGTGTTATTTTTCTCCTTCCGTAGGAGTGGTTATTCATATAAAGTAGCTGTGGCCCTGTCCCTCTTTCTTGGATGGATAGGAGCAGATCGCTTCTACCTGGGATACCCAGCTTTAGGTATAGTATTATGACCTTTGTCCCTTTTTACAAAATAATTTTTCATAAATTGAATGACAAGGTCTACATAAGCCGATTGTTTTTATTAAGTGTGTTTATTACAATTTGCTCAGGACCCACAGTTTATAGTAAAATAATGAAAAGCCATTATTGACAACAAAACCACAACTACTGCTTTCACTTCAAGCATGCCAAACAATATCTCAAAAAATCCTTGCCCTGCAACAAACATCTGCAGAATCATAAAGAGGCTAGGGGCTGTAAACAACGGTGCTTTTGGGGTAGTGGGTTGAACTCTCTTTGTTTTTCTGGAGCATAGGGTTTGAAACAGAAGCACACTGTATTGGCTGGAGGAGGCTGTAGAGACCAAGCTGAGAGTGCACCTGGTCTGTGTTGGCATAGGCTGTCATGGGCTTAGCCATTGCATGGCAGTATATGAAGCTGGCTGGCTTGGCCTGGGTATAGTGTGGCTTAGGCACCTGACTGGCTCCTCTTAGAAAACCCCCACCTGGCATCAACCCACCAACCCTCCAACAGAGGACAATTGTGTTCATTTTGATTTGGAATAATTATGCTTCAGTCACCAGATTTGCTGCAATGTTCTTCTTTATTGTGCATTGTTAGAAATTTGTGGACTTGGTTATGCACGTTAGAAAATAAATTGTTTTGTCAGATGATTTAAGGGACGTTTTTATCTAAAAATGTTGCTTGCATCAATGTAAGACAGCAGAGAACATATTAGTGATATTTAGTCTTAAACTCATAATTCCCCTTATCAGAGTATTGACATAATGTACTACAGTATATGTTGTTGCATGTTGGATGTTTTTTGTACATAATATGGCTGGAAAGAGGACTCCAAACTCAATCAATCAATGGCAATTGAACTGCTCAACACCTGTGTATGTGTACTTCTGTTTGGTTTCTCGCTACCCCATTGAAAAACAATCTGTTGTTGCCCACCTCTGATTATTACACTTTACTGTTTGTAGAATAAATTATGCCACACCCAAAAATACTTTTTGATCCCAATAAATGTGTTCAGTGATTGTTGTAGTAGTAAAACATGTTTCGCCACTTAATTCCCAGGTCTCCTTAAGTTCTGTACGGTGGGCTTCTGTGGGATCGGGAGTTTGGTAGATTTCATGCTGATCTCTATGCAGGTGAGTGTCATGCCGTGCTAGTTTTAAAAAGCTCTTTGAAAGTACCCAAGATAAAAAAAAATTTAACAGTTGTATAGCTTTAAGAGTCCAGTCTTTCATCTTATAGCATTTTTGTCTTCTTAAAATCTTAAGAACAACTTTCCCAAAAGTTAGAAACTATAAGCTGACAGTAAGGACCTGTAAAAATCTGTAGGTTTTGTTTGATTGAAAGCCATTACTTGTTGTCTAACTCAGCATTTTCCAGTCGATCGATATTGTTCTCCCCTTGATACAAACTTTGTGTTGAAAAGTTGTTTGTAATTCCACCCTAATTACTTTTAGAAGTATGCTGTGCTTGTTGGGTATTTCCTCCCATCTGGGATGTCTATGTTTGGTGGTTATCTTTGGTTGCTATGGCGACGCTGTAAGGATAGGACACTGGCGTCATTTGTTCGCTGCTTCTCCTCAGCATTTTGTCAGATTAACTTATACTTACTTTATAGTTTTGTTTATGTTGTATATGTTATGTGTTTTGTATTCAGGTTTTGCTTTTCCCTGCGATTTTAACGTTAAGGGACACTTGAAGCTTTTACCCTACCGTGTATCTCCAGTTAGGTGTTGTTGTCATGGACAAGGCTAGCCTTGGTCTAACACTACAGCTCGCTTCTGCTTACCGGCCGGTTAATAAACTGCAGCTAGCATCTTCTCCAACTGGCATGGCACCGGACCGGAGTGCTCCATCTTTCAGCTACTCAGCTTTAATGGCTACAGCACTCCAACCTGAACCAAACTTGTTTTTTTTTTCACCTACCCAGCTGCATCCGCTTTGACAGACAGCTGCGTACATAAAACACATGGTTACAGAGAGAAAACAAAATGAAACAACATATTTACAGTATATACCTTGTCTTAATGATAATTTATATGGGTTAGTGTATATAAAACTGCCTTGGTGAGGAAGACCAAAGTTGGTTTCCTATGTGCAGGTTCCCATGCAAAATCTTCAATCCACTTTAAATCTTACGAAAAATTAAAATTTGTTTTTTCTAGATTTCTATACATGTTTACCAGATATTACATCACAGATAACATAATTAATAGGGATACTAAAAACGCCCATTCACAGGTTTGCTGATTATCTAATGTAAATATCAAACCATTTAAAAACAAAATGTGGCGTCTTGGTCACTCAGTAACCTCGATTCACAAGACTTGACCTCTATGGCAACACTCCATTTTCAGACGGATCTGCCTGAATATTAATTCAATGGCCGGGAGCACTCTCGCGTGAATGTTGTATCTTGTTCGTAATCAAGTGGCGCAATCTTCTGGTGCCCTTCAGAGATCGGGAAATGAGAGTATATCTGTCAACATTGGCACCGCAGATGTCCAAGTACCTTGCCGATATGGCCGTGAAATATACTTTAAGGGTCGACAAACAAACTTTTCAAACAACTCCAATAGAAAGGAGAGAATCACGTCTATCCCACCACAATCGATCAACGCTGTACACCCTCTCTCAAAAACGTTCCATATGTATGACTACAGATTGCGTGTGTCTGCGGCACTCGCACTCTATCATAGCTATCACGGAATGAGACAGTCTTGTGCTCAACAGGTTGACCCGCTCAGGGGCCAGACCCATAGTTTCCAGCTCTGAGGTAATGGGTGCCTGATTGTGACTTGTCCCTGAGAGAGAGGGTCTCTGGGTACTGGAATTTCCCACGATGTCCCTGCAAGCAGCGATATCAAGTCCCCATTTGGAGCTACTAGCAACACCTCTGTGTTCTCCATCCATTTCTTCTCCAGCACTTTGGGGAGAAAGGCTACCGGCGGAAATGTGTAAATACGCGGCTTTGGCCGAGTGCGTCTATGCCAAGTGGTGCACTGTCCTTTCTAATTGAGTGGCTGATGAGCGTCGTCTCGAGATGCAAATTGATCAACATCTGCTCTCCCAAACTGCACCCAAATGCGTCTCACCATTTCTGGGCGGGGACGACTCTCTGTTGTGCGCAGGTCCCCTTTGAATAGGAGCGCCACGCTGTGATTCAGTCGGCCTGGCAAGCGAACAGTGCGCCGAAACAGTATATTGTTCCGTGTCCACAGTCAAATCCGCTGTACTAGCTTGAGCATCATGACAGAGCGCACACCTCCTTGGCGATTGACATAGGAGAGGGTCGCTATGTTGTCTGTATAGATCAGCATATGACATCCCCTCAGGAAATTATTTTAGTGCCTAGAAAACTGTAGTAGCCCCAACAAGTTGATATGGTAGCAGGTTTGGGGACCTGACTCCATTCACTGCAAACTGTCCCCAGCCTGTCAGCAACACATTGTTCTAGCACTACGTCTGTGAATTGGACCCAGGGGGGCTCCCTGCATAAGAAGGTCCCTGTCTCTCCATGGGGCAAGCGCTTCAAGACATTGTCTCATTATTCTCACCCAGTGCTTTGCATTTCGCAGAGGGTAAACGATGAGAATTGAATCACAACTGAACTGGCCTCCTATGAAAATATCAGTTCCATTGTCTGCTAGAGTATTTACTACCATCTCTGCAATTTCTATCCGTCTTTTTGCCTGTCCTTGAATTCACGAAACATTTTGTTTACTAAAGTAACATTTTTGTTTCATGTCCGAGATGTCAGGAGTTGCATGACATATTACTGAATAATATATAGCCTCCTGCCTTTTAGTAGTAATAGTATGTAATGCATGATTCCCACAAACATCTGTGAATTCATTTTGACATTGGGGTGAGAGGTATTGTGTCTGCAATTTTTTTTTTCTTTTTGTCAATGCTTTCTTACATTTTCTAACTCTGTCACATGTGGCTAATAACTCGATTGGGCTTAAGAAATTGCCATTATTTGGATCATCCATCTTGTTGGATCTGCCTCTGAAGGACATATTACCAGAGGTCAAATGTAGGGTGACATCTAAAAGTCTCTGCAGTAATGCCTTGTTTCTTTTCCAGTTTCTGTTTGCAACATCCCCTGTTGTTGGCTGTCTATAGACGTGTTGCGTTTAATACTGAATCTGCAAATTCTTCCATTTGCAATTGAAGTGCTTATTGCAGCTTCTCTCATGCTCTTAAACAGTGATACAACTTGCGCCACTTTGTTGTTGATATTTGTGTGCCATCCTTAGTATTAAGAGCACTCTATGATTTTTACTCTGATCAAAGATTTTCACCCAAAAAAGTAAACGGGATACAAAATAAAGCATCTTTGCTCTTGCTGAGTATCCACCAGTCTCACTCAATTGTGTCAACCATTTGCGGATTTAAAGTGCAACAGAACATTTGGAAATGCCCTGCCCTCTGAGTTTTTTTATATGTCTAAAACCATATTAAGTGGGCTCTTCTATTTCTCCCTGTAAGAATCAGGTCATGTGTTCTAGCTTCAATTGAGGATCCTTAGAAAAGTCCTCATGATCAGCTGGAGGAATTTCCTGTGCATCTTGATAGGACTGACTTCGCATCTGATGGCTGTGTGGGGGAGTGGTCCTGCACTGCCTAGGGCTATCACAGATCTTCTCTGTTCCCTGGTCCATCTGATGGCTGTGTGGGGGAGTGGTCCTGCACTGCCTAGGGCTATCACAGATCTTCTCTGTTCCCTGGTCCATCTGATGGCTGTGTGGAGGAGTGGTCCTGCACTGCCTAGGGCTATCACAGATCTTCTCTGTTCCCTGGTCCATCCGATGGCTATGTGGGGGTGTGGTCCTGCACTGCCTAGGGCTATCACAGATCTTCTCTGTTCACCTGGTCCTTGAACGTCATTTCTGGCAAGCAAATACGCTTGCTCAGGCTAAATAGGACTGTCATATGCCATTAGCTAACCATTTTGCTAACGTTCTGTCATTGAATTCAAATTGTTATTCAGTGCAGTGGTTTGTGGATAACAAATTAGCAACTTTAGGTAACTTTTTGATTTGGTGCTACCTGTTACCTGTATGTTTGTGCTACTTGGCTGATGACTCACTGCACAGATCTCATGAGTATAGTGTTAGTGTTTGTCCCCAGTGAGGTTGTGCATTTTATCTGCTAGCCCCAGAGCCCAGGTTTTTCACACCACAATGTTTCTTTATATGCCTGGTGCATTTCTTGCCTGATCATCTATGCAACCAGAAGCCCTCCTCCCTTCTCTAATTTATTCAACATTTTGGTTCAGATCCCAGAAAGCAGCATTTGTGACAACTGAAGTTCCACTAGCAAAATCAGGTTCCCTATTTAGGACTGTGTTGATGAATTCTAAAACTTGTCATACACAAAGAGGGGTCTTTCCACGAACAGTCACTGTTTGTGTGGGTCATTCTCATGTCATGTGTTTTCTGTGTTGCTACTTCAGATTGTGGGCCCATCAGACGGTTCAGACTACATAGTGGATTACTACGGTGCTCGTCTCAGCCGTCTGTCTATCACCAATGAGACGTACCGCAGAACACAGCTGGCTCCCTGACGCCGTCACACAGGTTAGCATTTACATAACTTTCCATGCTTTGATTGTCAAGTCAAATGTATTTGTATTGACCATTTCATACACATTCAATGTATTTGAAATGCAATATGCTTTACACAAGGCAAGCAGAAATACACAAGGAAGACATAAAAGACTAAGAAATAAATTAAAAACAATTAGATAGAAAAAGATAGAATTTCTAAAACAGAACAATTCAGTAAAAGGCAATTGATAACGTATTCAGAAGTAGTCAGGTTTGGAGCGAGTCTCCTGGAAGTAAATTCCAGCTAGTTGATGCCTAGTAGCTAAACACTGCTTCAACCTTTTAAGAGACCTGTTTGTTGGTGAGCAACAGTATTTTGAAATCAGTACTTTGACACACAGGCAGCCAGTGTAGTGATCTGAGAATTGGTCATATTCTAGCTGCTGCAGTTTTCTTAACGTTTTAGTTTTTTTAGGAAAACCTGAGAGCAGGCCATTGCAGTAGTCCATCCTACTGGTAATAAATGCATGAGCATGTTTTTCTAAGTCTTGCTGGGACAGGAATCCTCTGAGTCTTGCTATGTTTTTGAGGTGATAGTATGCTGATTTTATTACTAAGTCGATTAGTCAATGATGACACTAAGATTTCTAGGTTGGTCCTTAGTTGTTGGAAACAAGGACTCAAGGTCTATTCTAACTTTTAGCCTTTCCTCTTTAGTACCAAAGATTACAAGCTCTTTTTTTCTGGAAGAATACTCACAAATCCAGTCATTGACTTGCTCAAGGCGATATTGTTATTTTGCATAAATTGGTCTAGCGGGAGGATGTAGAGGTTGTCTGACACATTTGACCTGCTTGTGGAGTGGCATGTTGCATAGACCATAAGAAGGATGCGTAAAGTACATACAGAAATGTTAGATTGCTCCTGATGAGTTTAGCACTAGTCTGCAAAACATATTTATAGGAAAAGACACAAAAATTTGTTCATATTTGCACATCTCTTCTGAACAATTGTAAATTTGAAATTTAAGAAAATGTCAATGCTCTGACAGAACAAATGGGACAAATCTTATAAGACATTCAAGGTGACGAACACCAAACCTATCAGGGAAGGACACTGTCAGAACTCTAAACTCTCTGCTATCCCTGTGTCTCCCTGGCCCCTCAGTCGTGCTCTCAGCACTAGCTAGGGAGCAATTCAATGTCAACCCATGCTCAGTCAACTTTGAGTTGGGTGCTTTGTGAACAATGTGCTTGTTAGCTTTGTGACTCTCATGGACCTTACAGGTGCTATAAATTAGAGGGCTTTATTCAGATTCTTCTTCATTTACACACACACACACACACACACACACACACCCCTTTGAGTATTTTTTCTCGACACTGCTTGATTTCACTGTAAAGTTTCCTGTTTTACTTTTGCTTTGTTCAGCACTTTCTAAATGTTTGGTTTTATGTGTATTTAGTTATAGATAACTTTAATAACATAATGTATCAATGACCATTGGGATAAATGTCTAATTGTCCTTTCCCCTCCTTTCAGGAACTTATACTGAAGTTAAGCTTGGACAACTTTCATGGAAATGCAATCCCTTTTAATTTTTTCCCCCCAGCGTATTCTCAACAATTGAACAGGGATTTTCAGTACTTTTAAGAAAGACTTTTAATGGGTTTAGTTATGAAAAGTCAATCATATATAGTGCACATTCATATGCACTCTCTTCTTTCATGAAAACCACACCTCCAGTCCTTAGTTGTATTTTACATGGCTATTCCATTTGGGTTTTTGTTTTTTTGATTCCAGTGTTCTAAATATATTTAATACATGAATTCACGTGTACAGAGTTTGCACTCAGCTTCAAATACAAATGCATTGTACAGTGACCTCCACTGAGTGTGAAATATTCTAAAGAATGTGTTTACGGTGTATATTTGAATGTTTCATACTTGTGTATAGTCTAAACTGTTAATAAAGTCATACATTTACAAAAAAAGTACCTTTTACTTAGGTTTTATGTTTGTTATGTTTTTATTTTATATCTATTTATTAGATATAATTGGTGATTCTAAAATTGTTCGTAGGTGTGAATGTGAGTGTGAGTTGTTGTCTGTCCCTGTGTGTCGGCCCTGTGATAGACTGGCGACATGTCCAGGGTGTACCCCGCCTCTCGCCCTGTGTCAGCTGGGATAGGCTCC
>JAVQIZ010197696.1:0-22121 GCA_036023535.2 Galaxias brevipinnis | reverse complement strand
TTTTTGCCCCCCCCCCCCCGCCGGTACAACTCCCCCCCCCCCCCCCCCCCCTTCCCCCGGTACAACCTCCCCCGCACACAAGCCTGCCCACACATCTGTAATGGCATAAAGTCCCTCCTCATCTTTCAGAATGAAATGAGATGAAAGGCTGGGGGAAGAGCTTGTGCTATTAGGAGCCCCCATGTTTTCACTCCGCTCTCTGGAGGGGTTTTAAATGCAGGCACATTACAGTGTTGTGGGAGCCAGCTAAAGAGCTGTCGGGATAAGATGGCAGAGTGGGAGTATGGTCACACTTCACATTATTGACACCCTTCTGAAGCTGGTACACACCCGAGGACAAAATCATTCTCATGTTTACCGTTTTCAGACCAACACAATGTTGTACGTTTAAATGTTAACAGGTGTCTCTGAGAGCTGTGCTCTGGTTTATGCACCGTTTTTCCATGTACACCCAAATAACCAAGTGCACAATCAACTATACCTTATTGTTTGGTTTGCACTTTCAAAAGACTTTTTGGGTTTTTGTTATATTACCTTATTTGCGTGTCTCCCAGAGATATAATTCCATAACAACTGAATAAGTTACATAATGTCTTCGGAGGTTGCAATTATATGTGTCAAGAACATTTCAAAACAATTCCTGAAGTTGGATTGATAAATCCAGTGTTGCGAGATACAAGTTGTATTCCAAGGTCAGTAATTTGATAGACCAGTCTACATCTTCTCAAAAGACGCGAGTGCATTTTGTAAGCCTATTTGCAAGCCCCACTACCAGACGTGGCTAATAGAATTGTCATGGAAACGTTTGGGCTCTATTTTGGTTTGTGTTTGACTTGATCTAAGCTTAATTGCATAGGCTTTTACTTTATCGATTACCATGTAGCTAAATGGAAACATGTAATAACTTCAAGCTTATGTAATGTCTATGTCTACGTTATTTATAGACAGGGTCTATTGAGTTAACACAGTACTTCTCTAAGCATTCCCTTGTTCTTCTCTCATTCTCTCTTTCTCTTTCTTACTTTCATTGTCTTTCACTCGCTTCCTGTCCTATTTAACTCTGTTTTAATCGGCAAAGCACATGTTTGATCACATCTCTTTCCTCGAGTTCAGCCCCTGAAACCTATTTGCATAATCCACATACTGCTCACTAATTGGTCCTGAGGTGTGTCACATGGGCCCACCTGAAGAGATATGTTTAGATGTTTACTTGATGACAGGGAGGGAGGGAAGGAGGGAGAGATGGAGGGAGGGAGAAAGGAGATAAAGATAGAAAAAGCAAATACAGTTTGA
Source organism: Galaxias brevipinnis (assembly GCA_036023535.2). Classification (NCBI taxonomy): domain Eukaryota; kingdom Metazoa; phylum Chordata; class Actinopteri; order Galaxiiformes; family Galaxiidae; genus Galaxias; species Galaxias brevipinnis. The sequence goes on along the minus strand of JAVQIZ010197696.1, from coordinate 20,828 downwards.
GTTTCTATCAATTCGTAATTAAGTTTCTAACAATGGCCATTTCCAACAAAGATAAAAAGATGGATACATGAAAAGACCCATGGCCTTTCCTTTAATTTAAACAACAATATGTATCTTGTGGTTTCAATATAAAAGTAGAGGCTTAAGAAAACAGTATAGGTCTTATGCAATTTGGTGTTATTATGTTATAAAGGGTCACCACCCGACATAAAGGGAGTCCATCTGTCCCTGTCTGAAACTGTCCTTAGATAACTCTTAGAAGGAATAAGTTGTACATGCTCAGTGAATGGAAGCAAATTGATTGTTTGCTGGTTCATATTAGTCAGCAGTGCAGAACATTAAACAACACTCCAGTATCTAGGCCTAAGGGTAACAGCAGATATGTTTACAATTTGGGAAACAAACGTTGCACAAAAACTTGGGGTATTTTGGCGCCTGGGTTTGCTGCCATAAATCTGGTCTCTTGACCATAACAGAACAATATAGCTGACAAGTTCATGCATTGGTGCCTCTGTGGGTGTTAAAGCTGTGATACGGTTAAACGCTCATTAAAATCTATTTTAATTGCAGTGACAAACAGGAAGTACTGCTATTGCCGCAAGATACTCTAAACGGGCCCATGTCACTCCAAATCTGAAACGGATAAACTTATATCTCGATTATTTTAGACTTTCCTCTCTGACAACACTAATATCATCTTATATTGGACAACAAACACATAGATATTTTCGATAGGATTCTGTTTTATTGGCAAAACGCTAATCCATATGGTTTTGCCTTTTAGGCAATTAGAATGGAACACTAACGTATACATACATAGCCGGGAATGCCAGGCTTTGTGTATGTGCTTGTGACAACAGTGCCTGCATGCTAAGTAGACCTTACGTAAACAGGTAATGGTAATTGGTGCTGACAGCACCTTGACCAATCCTAGTGTTTGACCGCTGAACAGCGCACAGCACGGTCGGTTGGCTCGACACAGCACTGGCACAATCAGTGCAACGCTTGAGGGAGATGCATAAGAGCATTTATCTGGACACACACATTAGGATACACTCATGTACACGCACCCCAGAAAAAAGACCAATCGCTTAATCACCTGCATGCCTGTAAAACGATGTAAAAATATTATAGGACTCTTCTCTGTAGTAGTTTACTAATTCTAACCGTTTCAAATGACTGGTAATTGGCCCCTGCAAATCCCTGCTTGATTCATTACAATGCAAATATTAGGCCCCCCAGCATGAAGCCTCCAAAGTGCCTCCATTGCTGAGTAGACTTATATAAGCTTACAATTTCTAGCAACACACGACCATAACGGTGATTCTACATTATCCCTACCGGCGTGAAACCGCCCGAGAAAGAAACATGAGATTAGATGCTGTAGCGCTCATCCACGAGCCCCGTGATGCGCTGTTGGGCATAACGAGGAAATAAGCAGCGCGTGATCACATTGCATCAATTGGAAGGAGAATGACCGGGGTAATCTGAAACGGGATGCTATGAAGAGAAAAACATATTTACATCTCGAAATTTATCCCATCTTCCAGCGAGCCACTTATCATCCAGAAAATTGCCGTTGTCTGAGCGGGCGGAGATCTGTCCGAAGGCGACGAAAGACACACACAGTACAGTGACGCTCAGCATCTGTGGGCACACAACATGTTCAGGGCATAGCAGACATATTTACGGCAGTCCTTTAAAATGGGATTAAATGGCTGTTATATGAGTTTAAATCAAATAAGCCAAATAACAAGCTCATCACTTTGATCCGCGTGTGCGTGAAGACTAGTTACCTTGGAGAGACGCTGTAGTACGAAGATCTCCCGACTATGTGCTGCCTACCGTTTTCTTTCACTAGTAATAGCTCTTTCTCTCTTTCCCCGCACTGAGCGCAGCTTCGTGAACGCGCACACGCGACCTGAGCTCTCTCTCTCTCTCTCTCTCTCTCTCTCTCTCCGCTTTCCCAGGGCGGATAGCACGCACAAGACTGGTGTTAAGCTTTACAACTTATCTGACTCTGAAAAAGTGTTTCCTTTTGATAAGACATGGTTCAGCAAAATATCTGTAATAGGCTGGCTATTACCCTGTAGGTGTATGTGTGTTTTTCTCCTCCTATTGTTTCTCATTTCTAACCCTGAAAACAGACCCACCCCATGGTAGCCACTCAGGTCTCATAGGTTTGTAGTTTCACTCTAAATGAATGTAACACGGAATTATGAATTAAGCACAATGTAAGCTGACAGTGCTACGTTGGGTGTCTCTTTCAGTCGAGGGTCCACTTTGTGTCTGCCACCATGTTTTCCGTGCTGAATGATTCAGCCTGAATCCTTTGCCCAAGTTCTTTCAACATTGTTTTTCAACTCTAGGCGTATTTCATCCTATACTTAATCTGTGTGCGTGAAAGTAATTTAAATGACATGTTCCATTCCTCTTTTATTCTTTCTTTCTCTCTCTCACTCTCTCTCTCTCTCTCTCTCTCTCACACACTCTCTCTATCTCTCTCTCTGTCTCTGTCTCTCTAAGTCTCTCTCATACACTCAAACTCACACAAATATACATGCACATAGACACAACACACACGTATGCATGCAAGGATGCACACAGGCTGATAGGTTGGGAGATCAGTATGCATAGTTTCATAGTTGCATAGTTGCAGTAGAAACCAACATTCAGCATCCCTATGTGTGTTTATGTGTGACAAAATGACGAAGCAGCTGCTAGTTAAATTACAATTTGGAGGCAGGGTGAAAGGGGATGTGTGTGTCACCAAAATGTATACGCACACGCACACACCCACACACACACACACTCACACCCACACACACACACACACACTCCCACCCACCCACCCACACACACACACACACACACACACACGCACACACCCACACACACCCACACAGACACACACACGCATGCACGCACGCACACAGACAGACACACACACACACAATGGTCTAATGGAGTGTGTTCTACCTAGGCACTAAGTGTGCACAGCTTACATCTTGGTAAGTTTACGTGTTGTTCTTATTGCCAGAGGAACCGTGTTCAGACAACAAACTGTTGAAGGACCAGCCACTGCTCTAGCGGAAACTTCCTGTGGCCAGGCATTTTTTCAGAATGGCTTACTTCCTGGTCCATGTCAGAGGAGTTCTACCCAATGTTTGACTTCTATGTATTAGTTTGTAGGACCACTAAGTAAAAACTGGTCCTCCCGGTTTCCATCCACACACACGCACAACAAATACAAGTAGTTGTGAATAAATTTATCAAGAGTGCATGGAAGAGCAAAGATGTATAGTTACGGTGAGCTTCAACTACCTTCGATGGTCAAGACAAGGTAGAAGACGTGTCCTACAAGACAATAATGATGGGAAGTGGAGTACAGCCTTTGTCGCTTTGAGATCTGATGAGGCCTTTATCACTTAGTTCATTAGAGCTCTGTGGTGTTGGTGGAAATGGAAGCTGGAGAGACGCGTGGGTGAGAGGAAGTGTGTATATGTGTGTGTGTGTTATGTGTGTGTGTGTGTGTGTATGTGTGTGTGTGTGTGTGTGTGAGTGTGACCAAGTCCAGCCGTGGGGGGTTCATATATTATTCACAGAGAACCATTAAAGATGTAGATGTGGTCAGAGACATGCAGGAGGGACACACACACACACACTCACACACACTTACACAGACACACATTAACATACCTCTTTCTTTATGACGTAAATAAATCTTGGAACACGTTTCCCACACTTTAACCCACCTGGGTCCTCCTCAAAGCCCACCCCACCACCGTCTGCTCCCCCGAACTCCCTGCGACTCCCACTCTATGTCCTAGGGGGAGAAAGGGTGCTGAGAGGAGGAGGAGGACCGGAAAGGAAGAGAGAGATAGGAAAAAGGTGGGAGCTGAAGGAAAATAGGACAAAGACAAGATAACAATGTGTATGTGTGTGTGTGTGTGTGTGTGTGTGTGTGTGTGTAGAGAGAGAGAGAGAGAGAGAGATTGTGCAAAGGCACGGAGCGTGTCTCAAGGAGCAGCGATTTCACGGCTCAGTGGTTCTGTCACCGTGCACCTGCTCTCAGAGTAGCAGATACAAAGAAGGCAGGAGGAGAGCGAGCAGGAAGCACTGCCGGAATGGAAGGACACGAACGGAGGGATCCGAGAGAAAGGCAAGGAAAAATGCAAATGGAAATGAGGGTGACAATCACTCCGTCTCCCTGCGACACTTCCAAGATAGACCCTGCCACTGCAATCCTGACCCCCCCCCCCCTCTCTCCCCTCTCTCTTTCTCTCTTTATCACCTTCTCTTCAAGCACCTCTCACAGAGAGTGAAACAGACAACAATTAAAAAGAGTGGATGAAACAAATAAAAGTAGCAGGGGAGGGGGAGACAGGTAGGCCTATACTTTGACGTAGGGAGAGGCTCAGGTGTAGGATGAATCCTTCACAAAATGTATTCTAATCTCTCGTCCCCGAAATGAGGGTGTGCGTGCGCGAGGGTCCGTACGTGCGTGTGTTATCTTGCAAAGCAGCTGCCGGCAGCAGCAGTGTAAGGCCAGTCAGAGCCCGCTGTTTTAGCCCGGGGACAGAGGCCTAATGGCAGAGTAATGACAAAGGAGGAAACTGGGGACAGGAGATAAGGCAGGCAGCACAAAATGGCCACCGCCGTGAGAGAGGGCTGATTACAGAGCAGGGGAGGATGTGAGATGAGGGGGGAGAAGGGAAAGAGGCAGATCTGGGGTCATTTACTCTGCCCTTGTCTCTGAATCCCCATTAATAACGGAAAGGTCAGTGAAAGGTGGAATGAGTGGATGATTGAATAGTTCTACATAGGAAATCGGTCCAGCACACGGAATTACTTTTGATCAGAATAACCTGAATAAAAGAAACAGTTTTGGTTGCATTTTCTTTAATAGAACAAATTGGGCGAAAATAAATATGCTTTACATTCAAGTATATTTCTTGTTGCCAGTTGTCGGGGGCTGGAGTTAGTGGTCGCCGTGGCAGTACTTTCGCTCTGGCTTCATGTACGGTGCTGAAAAACAAAAGATAAACTTAGAATGTGAAGCCTCAGTCTGTGCACGTGTGTTGAAATGCTCGTGCACGTTTGCTGCGAACTCCGCCTCTCTCACCTGCTCCTCGCCGTGCCTTTGCAGCCAGAGTTCTAGAAGGAGCTTTCTTGGAAGCGCCCACCTCAGCACGCAGTCGGCTGTGCGTGACGGGGACCTGCTGCTGGGAGGGCACACACCCGGTGGAGGGCGTGTCGGGGATGGCAGAGGCTGCACTCTGCTTAGGATGGAGTCTGCTGTAAGGAGCTGGGGAACAAGGCACACACTTAGAAACAGTCCAGTACAACAAGGCGTACGTGGGTGTGTGCGCGTGTGCTTGTATGTGTGTGTGTGTGTGTGTGCATGTGTGTGTGTGTGTGTTCATGTGTGTGTGTGTGTGTCCAGAGATCATTCTTACCAGCTTTGTTGCGAGAACCTTTGTTCGTTGCTCTTTTGGCCGCCTTGCCCCTTTGACCTTGGGCGCTGGCAGAGCGGGTAATGATGCTGGGCTTGTTTAAGCTAGCCTGCTGGTTCATCTGGGTGCTGCTGCAGGGCTGCTCACGTGCTGCTCTCTTAGCTTTGGGGCACGATGGCTCTGGAAAACAAACCATCCGCTCTGAGGATTGGTGTGGTTGTTGTCCCGCTCTTCATGTGGCGGGGACTCTTTTGTGCATTTGTGTGTGAGGCCACCCTTACCTTGGCCAAGTGAGGAGTCGGCAGCTCTTTTGGAAGCCCGCCTCTTCTTAGGGGAGGCATCTCGAGTCAGGCTACGGCTACGATGAGACATAACCAGCCAATTGAAGCAACCGTAGGGGAATGGACATTTTCAATCGAAAGTCTGAATTGGTGCTTACCCTCTTTTGCCTTTGGCAACCGAGCCAGGAGCTTTGCTCACGACGCTGTTGCGGGGAGTTGGGCTCTGGGCTGTGTCTGGCCCAATATTGGTGGAGGTCCCAGCCTCTGCCTTTTCTCCTGCAGCTGTCGAAGTCTGGTCGTTGGGCTCTGGGTCCTGGACATCCTTGAGGTACTGATGCTCTAGAACCTCCGAGGGAGTGATCCTCTTCTCGGGGTCCATCTGGAACATCTTCTTCAGGAGGTCTATGTAGGCCCTCTTGTCTTTAGCATCGGCCTTGGACGACTTGTTGACCTACGCAGAAGAACATCCCAAAAGGAGGGCCGTGTTAAAGGTGAGGTGGGGTTCTGGTGTTTGCAGTATAGGCCGTATCAGACTCATTTTCATAAACCTTTTGATTTGTTAATAGGTTCAATTAGACTCACACCAACCTTAAGGATGTCGTCAAGTCCACTCATTTGGACTGTTCTGTTTTCCGCCGTCTTGATACACATGTTCTCAGTCTCATACTGAGTTGTGCTCTACATTTTAAAGAGCACAAATATTATGTTATTTTGTTGTGAGGGGCAAAATGTGTTAGACATTGAAGCCTTAAAGTATGGAATATGACAGCTGAAGAAGTACCTTAAGTCTCCAGAAGTTGAGGTGTCCATACTCATGCTTATTAAAATACAGGTCACTTTTAGAGCCTGCATCCAACATTTTGACCGGTGGTAGACCTTGCACATCAGTGATGTAGCGAATCTGGAGACAGGAAATAAGTAACCTTAGTTGCAATAATGAGTTAATCTTAAGTACTCTTAAAGACTCCTTTTGCTCTATGTTATCCACTGTTAAAGAACAAATTCTAAACAAAAAATGATGTAAATACACATTCCATCCCACTTCCCATATGTCTGTGCCCATGGAGTTGACAACAAGGTCAAGAACTATCAATTTTACAGTGCCAGCTTTTTAACCCTCAACCTTATTCAGTCTATGGGATAGTGTTGACAGTCCTAGTTCTGACCTGGTCATATTCACAGTCTCCTGGGTACATGAAGAAACCCAGGAGGAGCTCCACCATGATGCAGCCCAGAGACCACATGTCCGCGGCCTCGTTAAACGGAAGGCCCAGGATCATCTCCGGACACCTGAGAGGGGAGAAACCAGAGATATCCGTCTTAGTATTAACCTGTGTCACTACAAACAGTTGAACACAGTGATACTAACACATTTTAGGGTATTTTATTCGGAAAACTCAACTTGTGTGATGACAAAGACCTTTTTACCCCGGGTGTTCTGGTCTCTTGTGAACTCACCTGTAGTAGCGGGTCTGAAGGTAGGGAGAGGATGCACACATTTCAGAGCCTGTTTTGCAGGCACAGCCAAAGTCAATGATCTTGAGCTTGTATGGCTGCCTGACTAGGTCCACCATCATGATGTTTTCGGGCTTGATATCCACATGGGCCACTCCGATGCTTTTCAGATCTTTCAGAGCCACAGCCAGCTACAAGCACAACCCTCATTAGTGTTATGTATTGTACTATATATACAGTATATTGTATTGTCTTAATGTTGTTTAGACAATGTAATATTTTCTTAATTGTAATTATGAGAAGAGCAAGAAATTATATATTTGTTGAAAAACGTTATTTTTAAGTGATTTTTCCCAGACAATATTGGAAAGCTTTTTTGTCTGGTGTCATGTCTCTGTGATCCTTATGAATGTATAAAGCCTGGATAAATAGGTAATTGAGTACTTCAGAATTCTAAACGACTATTTTAGTGTAAACTGAAATCGAACTCTCACATTGATGTTCTTCTCTTCTATTAGAACTCAGTGTGACAAAACAATGCACTTCTAATAAAACGTTCTATCACCTTTCTTTTTTGCTATGCTATGCTATGCTATGCTATGGTACACTATGCTGTGCTATGCTATGCTATGCTATGCTATGTATGCTGTGCTATGCTTTGCTGTGCTATGCTATGCTATGTTGGGCTATGCTGTGCTGTGCTATGTTATGCTATGCTATGCTACGCTATGCTATGTTCACCTGCTTAATAATTAGACGTATTTCCAGGTGGGACATGTTATTCCTCTGGTTGAAGTAGTCACGCATGCTCATCTCCAGAAGGTCAAAAACTAGACACATGTGGCCCTTGTACACAAACGTGTGATGATAGTTGATTATGTTGGCAACATTTTTCTGGCTGACATATTCGAGCATTGCCATCTGCAAGATAAAGAATTTTTAGGCTGGGTCAACTAACAGTGTTTTTGGACATGGATGGAGTGCAACAAATAACACTTTATAAAGATACATGTCTAAACAGGCATTGTGTTGCATCTTTTAATTCTCCAAAGTAAACAAACAGACAAGAAGTTTAAGCCAGACCCACCTCCTCTCTGCCCTTGGACGTCTCGTATTCACTCTCCTTAATGACCTTGATGGCCACCTGCTGTCCTGTGCCTGCATTCAGGCACCGGGTCACCTGACCATAGGCCCCACTGCCCAGGAACTCCTGCACCTCATAGACCCAGGAGTCGGAAACAAGCATTGAACTGAGCTCCAAGTCCATGTAGTCACACGTATCCTCCTTGTCATAGGCATTGGCCTGGACAGTGGGCAGAGAGATGGTCTCATTATGGACCTCTTGTTGGGGCATCGTTCCCTCAGGGGTGGTGTCCACCGCCTCCTCACAGTCATGGTTTCCCGCATAGGCTAACAAGGTGGTGAAGGAGTCTTCAGAGTAGACAGGGGAGGTCCATGTGTGCTGGCCAACCCAGGTCACCCCCTGACCCTGGTAGCTGCCGGGGGAACCACCGGGGTTGCTGCAGGGGAAGCCCAAATAGTGGTAGACATTAGGGACCACCATAGCTGGGGCCAATGTGTCGCTGGGGTAGCGGAGCTCATGGGGGGTCCCAATGGTGGACCAGCTACAATTCGGGTAGAATAACAGCAGCTGGTTGGCCGGAGCTAAAGAGGGAATGAAAAAAAAAGAAAGAAAAGGGAATGGTTGAAATTATGCTGAAAACATTATTCAAATGAGCTTCCCCTCATTTGGTTTGCTGGTATTGTTTATGACAGGAAGAATTCAGAGCTAGACTTCAGCTGGATATCATTGAACTTTTGTGGAATACGCATGTCTTCATTTGTCTAATCTTTATTCTGCATCCCTCTCACCTTGCTCATCAATGATGGGAGTATTTGTACTTGTAGACATTATGATCTCCTGTCATTGACACCAAAAATTACAGTATGAACTCATTGATGTTGACAACTTAGGATTATTTATTTATTTTAGCAACAATTATCATAATTTTTTTACATAAACTTACAGCAATTCTATAATACAAAAATATTGTTTTCAAAGATTAATTCGAACTTACCTAAAATAAGCGGTTTGTAACTGCAAGGAAAAAGTCATCTATACACAGTGTATTTCAGGAGTTACTAAAGTAAATTTGACACATAAATTACCAATAATTTCTGAAAGTTCTGATTCTATGCTTTATTACAGTGGTCGTTGCTATGATACGTTTGTTATCAGCATGTCCAGTCATTCCAAGCCATCTCATTGGCTATAGAATGTTGAATTCCAATTGGCATTCTTAGAATCTAAGTAAAGACATTAAAATAATAATAATATTATTAAAATTATTTTATCATAATTATTTTATTTTTTTAGACTGGGGTAACCAACAGAGATTAGTCTATTTTTCCAGCAGTGCCCTGTTTAAAGGCACTATAGGCCTATATAAATAGCAACAAAACTAATTTGATGAAAATAACAATTAACAATAAGCAAAAAATACGAATGTCCTACAATAGTTATTATTACTATCTTATTTATTTATACTTAGGGGTAACCGATTGATACTAGGTATCTTTTCCAGCAGTGCCCTGTTTAAGGCAGAATATATCTAAATTACAACAATTAAACAAACTTAAAAAAAAAAAATTTGAAAAAAAATGTAGGTAAGCAAAAAAATTAAAATGTGTTACAATATACAATGTATACAATCGTGTAGTACAGCATGTCTCAGCTAAAGCTGAAACACTCAACTCATTTTCCAATAATTTTTGTAATTGTTCAGCCAAAACAAACTGCTATTTTTCAATTCCAGTTGAAGCTTGTTTAATTTATCTGAGAAGAATATTTTTTAAATAAAACTGAAAGCAAATTTTTCAAATTCAGTTTTCACTTTTGGAAATTCAAGGGGGATATTGTCTTGTGAGCGTTTTATATGACTAATTGATTTGTGCTTTAGAAGGAAAGTAAGGTAAAACGGCCACTCTCCCAGCATCCTCGCGTTGTAATCAAAAAAGAGACAACCTTTTATCTCCTAAGGCTGAACTGCATGAAGGCAGTTGAATTGCGTTGAATTGTATGGCATTCTATTTATCCCAAAAGAAATTGTACTTTCATCAATTGGTCACCACATAATATTAAAACAAAATAGATACTATTTAAAAGAAAATAGAGATACCAAAAGTCAATTCTGATTTATATTTATAAATATAAATTAAAATAGCATGTCATGAAGTGTATCATCATAAACTTTACTATGTCTATGATTTTCAAAATTGAAATGCTGTTTGAACAATTTATCTTGTGAATCTATTGTTTATTTAGACGTCTCAGTCATTTTATTATAACTATTTTCCCTGTCTCATTTTCTGCACTTTTGTTTTCATATAGATGTGGTCAACTCAGCCATACTCAAATATCATATTCAGGAGCCTTGGGAGCCCAAATATCACAACATGTTGCTGCTTATTTAATTCATGGATCACCCATTGGCCCTGCATGGTAAGTTATCAACCCCTTTAAATGAATTGGTAAAATGAGATGCAATGACTTATTACTGTGAATCTTCTGCCAACATCAATGAAGAGGTATTTGGTTTGATATGCTAAGGACATTCTGTCTAGACTATAACTTCTTCTTGAAATGAGAAGTGCCTGAGATCATGTGTCCAGAGGTTATTAACCAGTATTTAACTCAGTCTTTCTCTTTGTGTTGCATTTAGTTGCTGCTGCTCAAGGTAACCCTATCTCTGTGTAGACGTAAAGCCATTGCTCTTTAAATGGGTTTAGGCCTTTCTTTAATACAGGTTTTACCCTAATACGATTCTTACAGGGCCATGGGTTGTCTTTATTTCCAGACTCCACCCAGATCGAGGAAACTATGGAAGGGCAATCTGCTGCCTTGAATTACAGGGAGCTTCAGTACTCTCGCTTGTGTGATATTCCATTTACCATTTGGAGTGGCAACCCACTGACTCAAACACACTTCATCTTACTCTCTGAAACAGTACAAAACCTCCTTCTGTTTTCCACGGTTGCGTGCATATTTAATTTATTTTTGCTGGGCAATTGTACAATGACATCACTTGGACATTGATACATTCCACACAAAATGTGACTAATATGTAATGGTTGCATAGATAGTTTACAGGATACAGCTTGATGTTGACGAGGGCAAATGAATGGTCTGATGTGTAGGAAGGCTCTGGAATGTGGCAGCGCTCGTGTTACTCGTTATTTTCCATGTTGTTTCTGACACTCTGTCAGCAATTCTCTTTTTAAGTCATCCCCAAAAACATTGAAGTTGTGAAATCCATCACTCCGACTAAATGACACCTAAACAACAGGACGTTTTTTGACTAGTGGTGTGTTGGCCCCCCCTGGTGGGGAAAGTTGTCGCTCACTACTTTGCGTCACTGTTAGGAAATACTGATAAAGAGAATGGGCAAGAAGGGAAAGATTAAAATTATTGGATGTGCATTGAAATTGGGCAATAAGGCTTATGACCAAGTCACCCATGTCTTGTATTCAGTTTCTCTCGGGGAGACTTAAAAAAAAGGTCGCCCATTTGGTGTGGGACATCTACATTACACAATAACTGGTTGCTTTAAAGAAAAAAAATCAGTTGAAGAATTAGATATTGTTAGATTGTGTTTTTTACCAATCCAACAGTTTGGAAAACATGCTGGGAACTTACTTTTGTGTGCTTAGTATCACGTGTTTAGTAATAATAATATTAATGATAATAATGGTAAGTAATATATTTTATATTTAGGTCACTCAAGGTCACCTTGCAACAGATGAACAGAAGTAACAAATAAAAACACATGCAAACAAAAACAGCAAGGCAATAACAGAAGAAGGTGTAGGGGCAGGGAACATCCCAGAGGCAAGGGGAACGGGAGCAGTACAAACCAAACATCCCAGAGGCAAGGGGAACGGGAGCAGTACAAACCAAACAGCACAGTGACTGTGGACAGGGAGAAACAAAAAGACACGGAACACATCCCGGCATCAATTTGAATAAATACACAATATAATGTCAATAAATACACAATATGATGCTGCTTGTTGAAATAAGTCAGTGTGTGTCAACAAATATGCAATTACACTTGCTAGAGATTACTCCTTTTTCATGGGAGCTGTATGGTGCAATGATACACTTTGTCCACTAGAGGATATAAGTAGACATATACCGGAAAATTACAGAAACAACATTTGTACAGTTTCAAGAATATTGTGAACAAAAATAAATACATGGTGAGAATAAAATGCATCTTCACTGAGAATGGTTGGCCACACACATTTATCTGCAGGAAATTTGAAAGAAACCTCAAGTTATGTATATTTAAACTTCATGTGACTGTGTCCTCGTCTTGTCCCGTGGGTAGGCTAAGCATTTGTTTTCTAAACACAAGTAGAGAAGAGTTTGACCTGTGTTGTGTGTGTGCGTGAGTGTGTGTGTGTGTGTGTGTGTGTGTGTGTGGGTTTGTGATAAAAAGTTTCCAAAAAGGATTACGTGATCAGGTTGTTGCCCACATCATCCTCTCCCTCTCCTACCCTCTACCAGTGCTCTTCCTTTTTCCCTCATTTGCACTCCTCTTCCCAACCCTACCCCTCTCCCCTCTTCCTAATCCGATCTCATCTGTCGATACAATCAAGATGCCAATTGCCCCATGTTGCCCCCCCCTTTCTCTTGTCCTCTTCTCCTCCTCCCTCTCTCCTCTGCCCTCCCCAGGTGAGTTCTGTTCATCACTATAGATTGGATGTCCCAGGGTGATTAACTATTTATTTGGAGATCGGGTGTCACACCCGATACCTGGAGGGAGAGAGGGATAGATAAAGAGATGAAGGGAGGGGAGAGAGAGAGAAAGAGCAGGGTAGGAGAGAAAAAGAGAGAGTTAACTTGAGAGAAAAAGGTATACTCGGGGAGATTATTCAAAGACATTACAATGTTGGAGATAGAGGGTAGGAACTCGTTGCGGACATACACCCTAAGCAACACACACACACACACACGCACACACACACACACACACACAAACATAACAAATGTATTGAGACACATACTGCCGTACAGTAATATTGGAGACCCAGAACCATTGTCCAGTGGACGTGTGGAATATTGTGATGACTCGGGGCATAGCTAAGGAGTTGGTATTTGGACAAGGGGAGAAAGAGGGATGGAGAGAGGAGGAGAAAAGGACTGGTGAACAATTGGATCAGTGTTGTGAAAAGAAATGTCTATTTGTCTTAAACCACACTCATCGTTTCACCCTCCCACCTAATCTAAATGACTTAGCATAGTGTTTGTATGTGTGTGTGTGTGTGTGTGTGTGTGTGTGTGTGTGTGAGCACGAGTTTGTGTGTTTGAGACAAAGATGAACGAGCCATTCATGATGAAATACACAAGATGCATTTATGTCACGTTCACCGTGCCAACAGCGTTACCTTGGTTGGCGTGTGAGGTTGTGGTTGTCAGCAGAATCCCACAATAGTGGCTCTTCCTGCTTCTCCCTGATGACAACCACCTGTCCCTCTTTGATTCTCAGGGAGAAGGCTTAAACAGGTGGTGTGGGAAGTCAATGTCATGCCTCCTTCAAGGTGACAGTCAACAACATGGCCAGGTTGGTCAGGGTCCCAACAGCGCTCCTGCTGTGCTGTTAAGAATCACAATAAATACATTAAATATATGCTGGATCTGAAGATGTAAGTGGTGTTCAGTTTTGATTATGCAGTGTCCGTGTTGGCTGTTTTCTTTGCTGTAGGCCTACTTCCTCCTGCGTCAGATGTGTTGTTTGACCGTTGTTTTGCTCTCAATGCACAGATCTTTACTCTCGCTATCTTTCCTTTCTTTAGTACTCCTCTCTCTCGCTCTCGCTCTCTCTCTGACTAATTTATGCACTCTTGAATAAACACAATTTCTCAATGATTAAATCAAAGCAGTCACATCTGTGTTTTTCCTTTGTTCTACGCTCATAAACATATTTTTTTTACAATTATTGCTAATTATTGATGATTTATGATGTGTTTCTCGTTGGAAAAATGACAGTTCAAAATGTAATTGTAGACCCTGTTAGTTGACAGTGTCAACATAGAACTACCTGTGGCAGGTAGGCTGACAGCCCTTTTCGTCTCCTGCGTGTATTTTCTTTGCATAACCACCGCCTTCGATTTTATGCTCATTCTTAGCGGACCCTGGCCCCGCCCCTTTGATATACTCAAAGAGTTAGACCACATCATTTGTGTTCGACCTAACGAGACCCTACTCGTTTGATACAACGAACAACGCTTTTTTTTTTAAGTTAACACTTTGAAGGACTTATTACGTTTTAACAAAAAATATATATAATTTTTTTTCATTCTCATCGCCTTCAAGGTCAAAGTAACAAGGTAAGCCATACAGCCAGCCATCGCAGGTGTAACCTATGAGACTCCCCGTAACGGAAAGTCAGGAGTCCTCATGTTTTATAAAGCCGAGTTAAACCTGGTCGATGTTCTGCGATAACTTTTTGCTCTCTGCTTTATGTTAAAATAATAGGTGTTCTTTAAATGCAATTTAATGTTTCCCAATTCGAGTGCAACGTCCACTTACAAAGTGCGTGCTCAGGTGAGAGTTGCACAGGTGTAGTAGGCTGTCCCTCAATGGTTTTCCCCCGCTGAGCCTGTCTCGGATGGCTTGTAGTTAAAGCAAGACAATGTTCGCGCGATCGCTATGCGAAGAGACGCCGGACCTGCTTTCATGACAGTAAGAATTTATAAAAGACAAAAAATAAGCCCTCTGAAGATTCCTATTTGTGTCATATTTATACATTTATGTTTTTATTAAGGTAATCCAAAGTGTTTCTTCAGTCATAGGTATTTAAGTTTATAGCCGATGCACCATACTGTCAAATAGACCTGCACATTGTCATGGCTTGCTGAATGGGCATAATCAGTTTGTTAATTCATCCTACCAGCCCTACAGACCTAATCTGTCCTCATAGTTGCCTTGTGGCAAGTTGTACAGTGTATAAGGGTGCTATTCTATGCTTGAAGTTCTATATCTTGAAGTTTATTAAACAGCTTTTTCAACAGGTTGGCTAAGGCCAGGAACAGAGCCTGTCTGACTAGTTTTCGTTGGTTTCGAAGAAGAATGCGGAGAGAGTGGTTCATTGAATGAAAGGGATTGGCTTTTCAAAATTGACGATAAAAGATGGAAGGATTGCTGTGTGATTGATAGATTTACATAATTCAGCAGGTGTTTGTCCAATCCACTGTCCGCTACAGGACTCTGATATGTGTATGTGTCTCAGTTCTATAAGATACTCTGCTATTCAGAATATGGACTCTGGAGTGCCAAGACAATTACCATGCAATGTGTAGCTAGTCATACCCCTATCAAATCATAGCTTAAGCCCATTGTGCTTACACTACTAACACAGCGGTTGTAATAACAGTGAGTATCCGGCATACACAGATGAAGATGGGTTAGATAGATTGTGGTCTTTTGTGTGAATATTTAGTGTCAGCTACGTTCGCAAATGTTATGGTAGTGGCATGTGTATTTGTTGGTTTGTAGCCTGACAAACTCAGAAATAAAGCTTTGAGAAGGAGAAGGAAGCAAGACGCCCCCAAATACCCCCCCACACACACACACACAACAACAACAACACCAGGACTCCATGCCAAATCAGTGAGACTTTCTGTGCATTAAGCTGCATTAGTGTTTGCTGGGTATGGAAGTACAACTCCAAACAGAGCTGGGTGAGCTGACTGCACAGCCACACCAGTCCCTTGACTCAGCGGGGTGTTCTGAGTTAAATGGACCCCCCCTGCTGTGAAAAGCAACATGGCCACTGCACCCTCAGCGGATGATAGTCAGCTATCAGGCTGCATAGCTCGATTTACTGATTAAACTCTTAATAGATGATCAATTAGTTACCATGTGTATGGTTTATGCAGCGTTTAACCCTTACTTTGCATAACGGATCATTTACTTTTATCACTTTATTGCCGATGGGTCAATGCACCCTGCTGTGGCTTGACTAATATCATGTCTTGTTTTGCCATTATATAACAGTCACGTTTCATCTTAGCATTGAAGAAGACAATGCTGTTTACTGAGGCCTTTTGACTATGCTGGGATAAGTGTTGCTGCTATCCCCTTTACCTTGTGAGACCTGCCCACCATGGAACTCTGTTGCTCTTGTGTGCATTCAGCTTTAGAAATTCATAACATTTGCCATCCCTGTTACCACAATATTTAGCTTAATGCACACAAGTTCAATGGTTTGTTACTTAAGCCGGTCCTAGTTTGTGCTGCATTTCAAAATAGTTGTCTTTGCAAATTTAAATTGATTACTCACTTTACTTAAATGTTTTTTTTATATGCTATTTGCATATTTGTGGAGCTGGCCGCCAATCATTTTACTGCACAATGTTCCTGACAATTAGCATGTGAAAAAATACTTTTACTTGAAAGTAAACAAATATAAATGTATATTTTAATTTTTGAAGTTAAAAGATTAAAAACATTGCTATTAGTGAATTTCAAAGAGACAGCTAAAACTACAAAACAAAACAACTTCACATTTATTACACTTTGAATGTTGAAAAGGAATCTGTCTAAGTAGACGTAACTATACATTTGTTTGCAGATATTCATTACATGATATTAAATCATGATACGTTTGGGAAAATGTATACCAAGGCTTTGCAAGGCTATTATATCTTGACTTATTAGACCAACATGAGGTAACATGTTTCATGCTAAATGTTTTTGCTTCCATCATTGTCACTGACCTGCAGTCTATATTCAAATATACTTTATAGGAAGATATCATGAACGTCAAGGCCATATAGGTCAGCAACACCCAAATAACTTACTTCTTCACTTGTTAATTTGTCCTGTCCTTAAACGGCAAAAGACAATCTCATATATACATATATCTATATCTGAGTTATGGACTCAGACTCAAACTCATATAGTATATATATATATATATATATATATATATATATATATATATATACATATATATATATATGCAGTAAGAGGCCACAACCCATACAACCTCTTCTGTCTCAACAAACCAGCGTCAGGAAACTGTTGGCTCAGTGAAGGTGCGCGTGATATAGCATTCCTTGCACACCGGGTTTGCAGGGTTTCACTCGTAAGAGTTAGATACTGTGTCTGCTCATGAATAAATCGAGCGCACCTAGAGTACTAGTTTTGACCAGGCCTTGTCGCCGCAATGTTTCCTGTAGTGAGTGACCTCGTTAACCTTCTTTCAGGTACCCTATCAGAGCCAGACAAGCCTCACAAGCCCCTCCCCTAAACTTGGGCATGGCAACCTGTTCACCCTTAGCAACCGCTGTGTGGCCTGGCCGCTGTGTGGCCTGGCCTGTGTGATTGTGTGATGGCCCCAGCCAACCCTGACATTATCTCTTTTGTCATAGTATTATAACCCCCCCCCCCCCAAAAAAATACTTTTGTTCATTTTGCACTCTCTTCCATGACAGATAATAACAGAGTCATGGTATTTTCATACCAATGGAAATTCTGCGGTGCCCGTGTACACACAATATGAGTAGTGGGCTGTTGGTGTTGCCATAGTAGTCCCATGCACGGGGACGGCAGCGATGAGATGAGGAGATGGTAAAACGGGTACGGCTTATAGTCTCAGGAGTCTGGGTGCCTAGCGTTTACCTAACGGTAACGTTTTAACCTGCCATCCAGGAAGGCTGGTGTGAAAACAAACAGAAAGAGAGAGAAAACGCTGAAATACTAGCCCTTCACGACAGCTACCCCAACGGTGAGGTAACGCCATCAGAAAGCTGCAGCCATCTGCACAAGCTGTTTGTTTTGTTTTTTTTGAGTTTTTTTTGCTTCCCGTTTTATTTGGGGGTGGATTTCGGGACGTTTCCCTGCCTTTGCCCCATTGGCTATGCAGCAACCTCCAATACTCACACCCCCGTGTTGACCCCCCTGTGTGCTGTGCCAAGTGTTTGTAGCATCTTGTCCCCTATGTGGAATCCATGCCCTTTGACCTTTCACTCTGAGTTGGAGTCTTTCTCTACTATACCGGGATGTCTCTACAGGAAACTCCATTAGCATATGATGAGGAGACGAGGCATAAGGCTTGAAGTGACCATACACTAAAACCTCTTGGAGAGATAGTCCCCCTCACCTGAATGCGTGGCCTTCCAAGTCCCATTTTAAATTGTGTGTCTGTGTGCGCTGTGTGTTTGTGCGCACGTTTGTGCAAACATTTGTGTGTGTGTGTGTGTGTGTGTGTGTCTGTGTGCGCTGTGTGTTTGTGCGCACGTTCGTGCGAGCATTTGTGTGTGTGTGTGTGTGTGTGTGTAGTGTTTTCCTCCTATGTTGTTTATTAGATACCTGTTGACCCTGGAAAAAGGTGTTTAGTGAGAAACACAGGAAAACCCGTTATTGGTGGGGACCACTTTTGTTAAAGACAACCAACAATGATGCACATGTACGTAGACGTGAAAGCCTTTGGTGATGTTTTAGCACTTTGGAGTCCGAGAGAGGGCTTGATCGCACCCCCTCCTCGGACCAAGTCCCTCTCTAGGTGTACCATTCATTTAACACAGACAGAGAGACTGAAAGCTGGTGACAAGAGAGAGAGGGAGAGAGAGAGAGAGAGATTGAGAAGTTTGGGAAGAGAAATAGGTAGTTTGGATAATTAGGTTTTTTGCACATCGTCTCCCCGTTTGTTAGTGTTCTTTGTCCATGCTCCATCTTGTCCCCCCGGTTGTCAACCCGTTCTTGGGTCCAACGGGTTGAGGTTCCCCTGGTTCTCACTCTGCCCCAGGAGAACCGTTCCTCATGGAACTCACCCCTTTTCGTTCTCTGTCGTGTTTTGTTTCGGTTCCCAAACACCCCCTTTTCTTTTTTCCACACTAAAGAGACATTGTCGCTCAGCGCTCTGTGGCTCTGGAGTTTGCAAACCATGTGAAGGAACCAAATATTCTTTGCGTTAATCTTTGGTTTAGGAGCTTTTTGATTGTGTACAGGTCTCCTTTGTAGCACTCAATATAATGTTGGGGGACTTGAACCTATGTAGAGAATGTGTCGTCGTTGAATTTTGTGACAAGCTTTCTCATTGGAGGAACACCGCTGATGTTTTTTTGTTTTGTTTTTTGATTGGCTTATTTACTTGCACAACAGAAAAGACAAATAAAGTGAATGTCGGTGTGTGAGTTTCAACCTCTCGGAAAAGAAAAAGGCATTTGTGTTCTTGTTTCTCGATACGTTGATGTTTGTGTTTTTATTTTGCAAAGAAAAAAAATATATTATTGGCACTTTGTTGGGTGTTTGAAACTAAACGGAATCCGATCAGAATTCCTTATGTTCAAACTTGACTGTTGTTTGACGTCTTGTCAATATCCAAACCGCTGGATACATTACTCAGGCAGAGGGAGAGGGAGAGCGACAGAGAAAGAGAGAATGAGCGTGAGAGAGAGAGAGAGAAAGAGAGAGAGAGAAAGAGAGAGAGAGAAAGAGAGAGAGAAAAGAAGACAATAACTTCTACAAATTCACACAATTGTTTGGTAACTTGTACCCCAATGAATTTATGTTGGTGAGCTGTTCGATGAGGTTTATGATGTTATGATATATCATTTAAAATGGTTCCTAATCAATATTATTGAATACAAATCACGACTATTGGTAAGCTTGTGTTTTTATTTGTACGGAAGCACCGCTACCCTCATAAAGACATCCACGAACCATGGCTTCGAGAGGGGTTGACTCTTGTATGGGATGACCTTTAACCTCACTTGCTCACAACTCCACGTGACCGCTGTGGTCGTCAGGCTGAACTTGCGGCCGCTGGGCCTAAAGACGGTCATAAAGACCTGGACATTTGGACAGGCATTGTGAGGACAGACTTGCAGGTGGAAGAGCACCTCTGAATCGATGTTTGAACTATATGGCTGTCCTTATTCCCAGTGTCATCACCCCCCCCCCCTCTATAGCAATTGAAAACCCTTGTCCGTGTGTATGTTTTTGACATCTGTAAAAACACAACTTTGGAGGTAAAAAAAAAAGAAAGAAACTAACAATGAAACATTGATATATCCGCAAGAAATGGGGAATGTGTTTTTATTTTGATGATGATGCCAATGAATATCTTTTTATGTTGTGTTTATGTTATGTTGATATTTCACACAAAACACCCCTACGCCCTCTCCCACAAAATAATCAAGGTGGCGACCGATTAAAATAAAGTAAACAAATTAATTGACAGAAATAACAGGCAAATAAATAGGTTAAGAGCACATGCCGAGGTTCCCACTGGTTTTGGCCAAGTACAGAGGTCAAACATGGCACTCCTTTGGCCTTTAAAATCAAACTTATGTAGCAGTTCAATAAGTGATATTTTAATTGAATTACATTGATAAATGTTGAGTTGAACTCGTTTACACTTTCTGACCCTTATCCCCCTCTCTTACTGTTTTCAAGACCCCACCAGACTTGACAGGAAGTGATTCTTAACACCCAAACGCATGTCCATATGATATTGAAAGCCATTGGGGTCATTCTAAAAGCACGTCGGAGTTGGAGAATAAGAAATCATCCATGTTGCTCCATGGAAAATCCCTCCGGATAATGGTGCAGGTTCTGTTAGGT
>JAVQIZ010197684.1:0-24010 GCA_036023535.2 Galaxias brevipinnis | reverse complement strand
CGCGACTGCAGAGCGGGAGGACGGCTCTGCCTATGGCGCGGGTCGAACGCAATTATGTACCGCTGGAGGTGAGTCACGCTCCACGAGCAGGAGAGAGAGAGAGAGAGAGAGAGAGAGAGGGAGAGAGAGCGAGAGAGAGAGAGAGAGAGAGGGAGGGAGAGAGAGAGAGAAAGAGAGAGAGCTGTGTGGGTGCCCATCCATCGGGACACAGTTAATGTAATTGCTTTTCATCTGCTGTAATTGAAGCTCATTTCCTAGCCCTGCATTCAATCCCTCGCTGCTATTTTTACTCCCGCGCTCCGCACCGCAGCGTTGAGAGTGACTGTCGCCACTGCAGACACACACTCACACTCACACGTCTACTTTGTAAGTGATTTACACTTCACCTAATGGGCAAGGCCATTAGATAGGGATTAAATGGGAGACTGGGAATTTCACAGGGTTTTCCTGTGACTAGTTCTGGGAATGTCACTGGAGCTAAACCCTCCGTGTGGCTCTGAACGAGGGTCGGAGTTGAGGCGAGAGCCCGGCTCCTGTTACCTCCTGGTGGGCAGAGAGGCGCTCCTGTCCCCCTTGGACTGCCGGTTTTAGCTCCAGATAAATCTCCAGAGGACAGCTGAGAGGGAACGCCATAAGTCAGCACATTCCCATACACACACATTCATCCCCAAAGAGCTAGCTCATACCACCAGACCTATACCTTCTCTTTACAGAACCACATTCCTCCATGGATTATGGAAAAGGGGTTTGGAAATGGAGTATGGAAAATTACAGTGGACAAGCTCTTGGGTCACCACACTAATAATATATATTTTTTTATTCCATTTAGTTTGTTGCTTCTTAAATAAGGACAACCAAACAGTCAGCAATTCAACACACAAAAACCTGTGTATTTATCATTTCCCCGATCATAAAAATACCAGTTAGTATTGTGTCAGCCTTGCAGCTGAAGTAGGAATAATTAAACAAAGATAATATGGGCTTAATTCCTCCAGACATTTATAGAATGAGGTCGACAGACTGGAGAAAATGATATGGGACTAAGATGGAGCCCAGCTCAGTCTACTGTAAGCCAGAATAAACCTAAAATAACTGGGACAAGACCTCAAACAGATACATACATTTTAAATACAACATCACGCTTTACATAATGCAAATGTACATATGCGTACTTACTTCTGAATGTACGTACATATGTACTTATGTATCTATGCATGTACAGTGTGTATTTACAGTATGTGTACAAAAGGTGTGTGTGTGTGTGTGTGTGCGTGTGTGTGAATGTGTGAGTGTGTGCGCGCGTGTTTGCGCGCGCGTTTTCACAACCGCACACACTCCTCACATCTCACCTAAGACGCAGGTATCCTCAAGAACAGCGGGTCAATCAGACAGGTCCCAGACGGTCCCAGATGTGTGTGTGTGTGGAACAGTATTCCAGGTAGATTTGGAGTCCCGGAGCGTCTCTCTCTGTGACTGCCCTCCTTTTCCAACCCCGGAGAGAGAGTGAAACCCTATCGGCAGGGACTGCTACTGGCAGGGCAATGGGAGCAGGCCCGGGGGGAGGGGGGGGGTTGAGAGAGAGAGGGGGGGGGGGGTTCAGAGGTTGATAAGGAGAGCGATACTGCGTTGCAGATGCTCCCTGGGGCCATTCTATCTATAGACCTGTGGGGCTACACCACCGCACCTTGCTATCCTTCTCTCTGGCTCTCTTGTTCCCTCCTTCCGTCTTGGAGAAAGGTACAAAGGTTGCTGGGTGTTCTGTGTGCCCTGGTGTATTTAATATCGTATTGTGTATTTCTCTCCCTGTCCCTGTCACCTTTTATTGAGCGCTGGTGTTTTATTTGGTTAGATTAACCGCCCACTAGGGGTCTGATAACAGCTGTCGGTGTCCTTATGTCACGGAGACGCCATTCACAAGTTAACTGGCACATTCGAGAAGGGGCGAATATGCTAAGTGTGTGTTACAGGTAGTGCATCATTCTGATGGCTTTCATTTGTCTCCGAGGTGTTCTAATAACGATCCCAAATTCAACAACAAGCACGTCCTTCCCACCTGACCCAAATAAACCTGACCCTCAACTCTGAACCCTCACCCTACACTGACCCTCGCAACCATTCTCCCGCACGGCCAGACGAGGACCCCCCCCCGCTCCTGGCTGCGTGTGAACACGGGGCCTACATCGGTCACTTCCCCCTCGCTCGCAACCGCACCGTAAAAAAAGCCATCAAAATTAAGAGTTTGACTCTCAGCGAAATACCTGGGGATAAACAGGACCAGAAATAAACCTGGAGAGTGTGTCAGAGAGATCACATTAGCCAGTGTGGCCAGAGGAGAGCCTGAGGGAGGCCAGATGGAAGTTGAGCCAAACTCAGTCGTAGAGAGGCCCTCTTCATCTTCAGGTGATGAAGAAAAAAAGGATCTTCATGTGAAGAACCCGTCGGTCGCTACGCGTGTGGCACTGTACATTCAACGAGATTCATTTCCCACCACCACATGCACAGCGGCTCAGTAGAGCTCTAAGTAGACATGGACAAGGCTAAAGTTAGCAGCTAAAGTTAGCGCTGCCTGTCACCTGACACCAGGCAGGAAGCGGTCGGAGGTCAGCTCCTTTTCGAGGAGATGGTTGGCTTTCACAGCTTGGACGCCGTCAGGTGACCGTCACTACAAGGCCGAGGAATGCAGGCCAGGAATCTTTAATGGGTCAGGTTTCACAGTTGGGTTTAATAATAATGGCTCGCAAAAACAATCTTCACTTCTCACAAGGATTACAGGCTGGAATGTCGATGTGAACTTCATAAATCTTCCTTCTGTGTAGCTGTGGGAGGAGTAGGGGTATTATGGGGAATACGTCTGTGATAGCACCACCTAGTGGTGGAGGTTACATACACACGTAGCAGGTTGTACAGAACACATTGCAGATGTGAAGATGAATCCATTTCACACAAATTCAGTCTGTGTTATCATGGCTGTTCTGGAGCGAGGAAGGGTCAAGCACCGTGTGAAGAAAAAAAAATGATGAAACGGAAGCGAAAGAGAGTGAGAGCCAGATGGATCAAGAGTGAGAAACAGAGGGCTAGAGAGCGAGAAACAGAAGGAGTGATGGCATGGGTGCAGTAGGAAGAGAGAGAGAGCGACAGACAGCTGAGGTGAGTCATGTCTATTTTTATTTGACTGTGCTTCTCAGTGGGTATGCAACTACATTCAGAAAACCTGCTCTTGCATTTCATCAATCAGAAAACTACACTAAGCCCCCCTCCCCCTGCCCCCCTCCCCCCTGTGCGTCCTCACCCGGTGAATGACTGCCGATGACAACAACAACAAAAAACAGAAAGAAAACACACGCACACGACACGCTGTCACGGAGCGCACCAACCGCGGGGCAGCTCTCTGAATAATTATGCTCAGAATTGTTCAACGCAAAAAGTACACAATCCTAGAGGTTAAATCAATGTGATACTAAAATGGAGCAGCTCTAAAGGGGGAATAAAGCAGGTCAGCGGATTTGCAAATCATTAGTCCACCAGCAGGATGCAAAACGGCCTTACGAGACCTCCCTTCAGCCGAAGCGTATACAGTAGCAGCAGATTTCAGAACACTTCTAAACCATCTCGGTTGGGGACACTTACAGCCTCTCCTCTCTTCGCGGTGAACTATTCTCTTTCCTCGCCCTTATGCACGTCCTGTTTTCTTCCAACCGGCTCGACTAACTCCCTGCCTGTCTTTTTTCCTTTTCTCTCGAAAAAACCAAATATACAACGAGCAATAAAAGTCCTCTTCTATACATATTCCACCTGTCACTTTGCCACCAAACATTTTGTTTTGTGATTTTACAAATATATTTTTTATCCCCGTTTCATATACACTGTGTGTTCCCATCAATTAAACTACCCTCAAAACAGATTTACAGCGTAAAAGGATGAAACTAAAAGAAGCAAATAAAAATGAGCTAAAAAAGGGTATAATGCCTAATAAATAGTGTCGAACATGTGCTATGCCAATTTCTGCACTATATGAAAAATCGTTCAATCGTCACGTGAAAATGCTGTGATTCATAAAGAGTTATCTAGGTCAACAAAACCATCTGGTTACGAACGCTGGACAGGCTGGCCATGGATTAAAACGCTCCCACATCCTCTTCTCTTTCAGCGGGAGCTCCAGTGTCTCTGTGATTAGCCCAGTGTTCCCTCAGTGCATGGTGGATCCAGGGCGCCAAACATGAGGCTGCAAGCCCAGGTTGGACGTGCTAAATCTGGGCCTGGGGACCCTGGCAGGCAGCCCGCTGCTGGATGGAGGGCCAGAGGCCCCGGAGGCGCCAGGAGCCAGGGGGCTCAGATCTGGGGCACTCTTAAACTGCCTGTTGGCTGGCACAGGAGCAGGGGGCTGGAGGTGGGAGAAAGAGGGGACCTGCAAGGGGGCAGATTTGGGTGGCGGGGCAGAGGAAAGGAAGGGGAGCTTGGGGAGGGGGGCGGTGGGGGCTGGGGGAGGAGGGGCCAGTTGGGACGAGGTCCACTGCGGGGCAGACGGGTAGGAGGCGGGGGTGGAGGGTTGGGGCGGAGGCTGATAGGTCTGGTGTGGGGCGGACGCATCCGGGTGCCACAGCGGCTCGCCCAGGGTTGTAGCCGAACGCGGCGCGATGACTTTGAGGGCCGGACCCGTGGACATGGGCGGGGGGGTGGAGAAGCGCTTGACCTCGTAGACGCGTGGCGTCTTCACGGGCCCCTGGGTGCCGCCCGTCATCCCCGGCTGTGGCTGATAGGTGGAGGGGGTCTGGGGAGTCCCGCCTCCGTAACTGAAGAGAGAAGAGTTGAGCTGGTAGGGCTGGTGACACATAATCTCCAGAGGTTTCATGGCTGCTTTCTTCCCCGCTGAGCGGGCTCTCTGACTCCCGGGGCTGGCCGTCTGCACCCCGGCCTTCTGCTGCTTCTGCGCCTGGGGCGGGCAGGAAGGGGACAGCAGGGGGTTGTAGCTGATGGGAGGTGGGGCCCGGATGCTGGAGGAGTACTTCCAGGTGGCAGGGAGAGAGGGAGTCGGGGACGGCTCTCTGGGTTGGGTAGGGGAGAAGGGGGTGGTGGAGGGAGCCCGGTCCACCA
This sequence comes from Galaxias brevipinnis, assembly GCA_036023535.2. Lineage (NCBI taxonomy): Eukaryota > Metazoa > Chordata > Actinopteri > Galaxiiformes > Galaxiidae > Galaxias > Galaxias brevipinnis. The sequence goes on along the minus strand of JAVQIZ010197684.1, from coordinate 18,919 downwards.
CGTATCGATCCATGCGACTCTGCCGGCGGGCAAACAGCTGGCCTCCCTTGCCTCCCAGTTGGGGCACCTGGGGGGCCTGCACCTGGGGCTTGGGGGCCACTGGAGGAGGTTTGGGGCCCTTCTGAGCCTGCATGAAGTTGCAGGCCTCCGCGCCCAGTCTCAGCCAGTCCTCCTCTGGGCCAGACTCGTGCCCAGTCTCAGCCCCAGGTCCAGCTGCGGCCCCAGGTCCGGTGGGCCCCGCGGGGCCAGGGCTTGTACTAGGCTGGCCATCCATGTTCTGGAGCAGGGAGAGCAGGGCCGGGTTAGGGGACACGTCCTTCTTGTCCTCCACGGTGCTGAACATGGGCTTCCTGTTGCTACGGCGACGGGCATCCTGCAGGATCCCAGTGCGAGAGGCGGGCACGGCGATGCGCTGCTCACGAGACGCCAGCGAATCGGGAGTCGCAGGCTGGGGCTGGGCGGTGGTTGCCATGGCGGCGGGGGCCGGCGGGGGGACGGGGCCCGTCATGTTGACGTAAGGGTTGAAGGTCAGGGGTGGAGCGGGCTGGGAGTGGGTGGGGGCCGGAGGAGGGGGCTGTGGGGGGCAGTAAGATGGTGGAGGACCAGGCTGGGGGGGGTACTGAGGAGAGGTGAAGGGTTGGCTGCGGCTGGCTGGAGGAGAGAAGGCTGGAGGAGCAGGGGATGGATAGAACTGGGGGGCTGCGTGGGAGGGAGGAGAGAAAGCAGCGGAGGAAGGAGAGAACGGGGTGGTGGGAGGAGAAAAAGGAGCGGAGGAAGGAGAGAAGGGGGCGGAGGGAGGAGAGTACGGCGCCACCGACGAGGGGGGAGAGAGTACAGAAGGAGGGGGAGAGAAAGGGCCCACGCCATTGTTTCTAGGAGGGATGTACAGAGAGGTGCTAGACTTTGCTTTCCTCACCTCCGGCCCTGACGCTGGGCGAGGGGGCGGGATGGTCACCATGGAGACAGCTGCAGTAGGTGTGGTTACCATGGATACAGCCGAGGGCTTGGGTTTGGGCTGGGGCGGACGGAACAGGACAGTGGTAACAGGGGGGCGTGACGGGCTGAGGCCGGGGGTGAAAGGTCGTGCGGTGCGGTTTAAAACAGAGTTCTGGCTGGCGCTGAGGTTGGGGTCAATGTTTGGATTGCAGCTAGGGATTTGGTTGGGGTCATACTGGTTGGGGACAGGAAGTGGGGTCTGAGACGGCGGACTAAGAACCACATTAGCCAGACTGACTCCTCTTGGGTCCCCATTGGTCAGAGGTGAGAGTACCCCATTGGCTGTGGAATACATAGAGGAGGGCTTTGAAATAGAGTTGGTACTGATAAGCTGCTTTTCTTTACTATTGTCCTGATAGGTGGAGGTGTTGATCCCTGGGCTCTGATAGGACGACAACTCCACCCCTGGGCTTTGCTGGGCAGACGATTCTACACCTGGACTTTGATAGGTTGACATGTCCAGCCCTGGGCTGTGATTGGCTGTTATCGCTGATGGGCAGGCGGAGCTCCTCCTATCCAGCATGTCTAGGTAGCCGCTATCCCATGTGGGGTCGTAGGCCGCAGAGAAGCCCTCCTCATCCACCTCTGAGCCGCTGAGAAACGAGCTGCCTCCCTCCTCTTCCTCCTCTCCCCCGGTCTCTCCCTCCGTCTCAGTTCCTCCGTCGCCCTCCACTTTCCCGAAGCAGGTCAGCGTGTACTTCTTAGCGCGCTGGCGGCGCTTCTTGAACATGAGCACCCCCTTGGAGTGGGGGTCTGGAGCGTCCGTCAGCAGGGAGGCGATGGAGCGGCATTTGGTGCGAGCCTCCTTCACCTGCTTCTCCACCACGCTCTCCCCACGCTGCAACTCTGACAGACAGGAACGTAGAGAGACAGAGAAAGAGAGAGAGAGAGAGAGAGAGAGAGAGAGAGAGAGAAAGAGAGAGAGAGAGAGAGAAAGACGGACAGAGAAGGGAGAGAGATGAAGGCGGTGGATTAAGGGGATTGATCCATCTCTAAAATGTACCATAATTCATAAACACATCCAGACATTACCATATACCCATATGTTCTCATATAAAGAGTATCTGAACGTATTCGATCATTTCTTCTGAAATAGCATATGCTGTATTTTCCTGCATATGACCTCATCTAAAATGGGAGGCAGGGTTTGGTATTCCAAATGACAGACAGGAGAGAGTGTTGTGGCTTTGGAGCTATGCATTCCACCGACTCACCAGCGTTGAGTCACACTCCACGAAGCCAGGTCAGTGTGGGCTATCTGTGTGTGTGTGTGTGTGTGTGTGTGTGTGTGTGTGTGTGTGTGCGTATGACCATTACTGCTGCTTGCTGCACATTGCATATTTCGTAAATGGATACTGTATAAAAGGATATCGGGGTAGTCCTTTAGGTATCTCTCAGCTAACATAAATAACTTCACCAACATACCGACAGCATGACTGTCGTCTTGTATCAACAGTCACACACACACACACACACGCATGCACGCACACACATGCACACGCACGCACACACACACACACACATGCACACACACAAACATATCAAACGCAATGGCTAAATCGGTTTCTCTGACTTTGTCTCACTTTCCACTATTTTTAGTGAAGGTCCTGAGAACATTGAAGACAGTAGTGTGGTCGCCATAGTCATCCTAGCCACAAGAAACCTGACAAGCTACAGGATCAGCCTCTGGCTCTAACACTATGGAGGCACCGTGAAAACAAAAACATGTCCCAGCCTAACCAGTCAACTGGTTAACCCACACATCAAACTCCCCAAAGTTACAATCACTCGGTTCTTTAACCAAGCACACACGAAAAGACTGGCCAGCACAACCACTGGTGATCTAAAAGCTTGAAAAGTCAGACAGACAACCACGTCCTAAAACACAACTAAATCCTTCACTCCTATTGATTTGATTAAAAAGGTGACATTGTTACAGGTTCATGCTCCTATGCTCGAGCGTCGGGTGAGCCAGTGAGTGCGGTGCCTCTTACCTGCGTAGACGTTCCGTGGGACTGTCTGTCCAGCCGAGTCTGACCCTGGCAAACAAGTAAGCTCCCTCATTTTACGAGCCCGAGTGAATGCGTGTCCCTGAACCTCCCTGACACTCACACACACACACACACACACACACACACGCTAACTCACACGCACACAGGTGGAGAGTGGCCAGTAATGCTGTTAGGAGGGCACTGTTCTGTCTTTCTCCTCCGGCTGCCCCCAGCCCCTATTTAGACCCGGCCCATGCAATGACCTTTGTCTCCCTGCAGTGACCCACTCTAACACATGATGTCAGTCCACTATTCCTGTCTGTCTGACCGACACCACACACACCTGTCTGGGCTCACACCAAAGACCCGCACACGCCCGTCAACACATACGCAGACACGCAGACACGCACACGCACACACACACACACACACACACACACAATACGCCCACATGCACACAACAGACACAAAGCCTCCCTAATGATCCATGGTTGAAGGGATGGGAGACCCCCACTGATGGATGTTAATGTGGTTTGTTATTTGGTCTGTGTGCGTGAGACAGTGTTGGTGTGTGTGTGTGTGTGTGTGTTTGTGTGTGCGTGTTTGTTTTAGTGTGTGTATGTGTCTTCTGGCCAGTTATAGGTTGTAGAGTACATCTCGCTCATTACTCTTCACTGATCTGCCATTCTCTGCTGTTGACACCTCAAACCAATAAACACACACACACACACACACACACACACACTTACACTGACGTTAATACACACTTCAAACCAAATGCCAACCATCCGAATTCGACCTCTCAATGACGGACTATGGGTTTTAGTGCATGTGTAACGTGAGAAAGGCCAGGTCTCGAGCCTCCTCTGTCAGCCGCCTGTCACTATTGTCCCTGTGTCCTCCTCCACCATTGTCCCACCTGTACCCACCACCACAGACACTGAACCCACTCCCACAGACCCACACACAGTAGCACTCCAGAGGGCATGGCAGCGGTAGGTTAAAGGTCCTAGCAGCATTCACTGGGGTATTCAGCACTACTCCATGGAACATTGTCGAATGGGTTTCCTAGCGATCTGACTCGGCTTCCTTGCGGTGCTCTTGGGGGGCCTGAATGGCACTTCAAATCAAATGAACCACTGCTTATTATTGATACTCCCGTTGGAGTGACCAAATGGTTTCCTGTTACTGTGGGCCATAAGAGCTCTACATCTGACGGCACCTGATTTAGACAGTTATTTCACCGCGCGAGCCAAGAGATTATTTCTGATGCATACTGCGCACGCGTGCAGGCACGCCGACCCGCATCCACACACACACACACAGATACACACACCAACAAACACACTGCATTTTCAGCTGTGTAGATCTGTAAGTCAGAGTTATGTCTGTCCACGAAGAGGCTTGAATGGCTATAAATACTGTCTGTGAGGCAAACACTCAGAATACTGACAGGAAGGATAGACGCTGCTGGCAAGGGGTTGGACAGAAAGAGGAAGAGAACCGAAAGATCGAAGGAAGGATTACATCTTTAAGACGTTCTCAAATCTCCCCCTACACCCGGGCCAACTGCACCACCTCTTGCCATGGCAGGGTTTGGAGAGACTGCTATTACAATGGAAAACCACTAGATGGAGACATCCCCACAGTTTACAGCACTGGCAGCTGTCCTGTCATTCAAACAACAAGGCCTGATGGCCACATGAGACCCTGCAATCTGTGAGCAGCAGCTGATACTTTCAATTCAAACTGCTGAAGCCTCACTAATCCAATTCCTTTAGATAGTGCTTTGAGTGGCAAGAGGGGCGGGGGGGTTGTTGACGTGAACTGAATTAGATAAATATATAGATAAATATGAAGGGTTGAGAAAATGTGATTTCTTCTTACATGCATCATATTTCAGTCAAGCTGTCTTGGGCAGTATGTTTAGGTATTTTGTACTCACTGGCTTGCCGTGCTTTGTCCTTGTAGGTCGTAGACAGCTCGTCGCTGACAGGGGTCATCTGTGGCCCCACCATGGGAACCAGCTGTCTACCAGTGTCCAGCATCAGGGCCTCTTTCGCCCGCTCGGGGGACACCAACGGTGGACAGGTCATCCCCATGCAACCCCCTGCCTCCTGGAAGCCGCTGTCCACCTCTCCCTCACCCTCCACAGCCGCCTGGTCAGGGGTGGGGGCGAGTGTGTGAAGGGTGTGTCCTGGGGTGGTCCACTCTGCCTGTGGGGGCTGGTAGACCACTTCCCTCCAAGGGACTCCACAGAGGTTGGCATTCGGCCCGTCCCACTGCCCCTGCAGCACGACCCCTCCATCCGGTGCGCTCTCGTACCTGAGGGGAGACCACAGGGAGAGAACAGGACCAATGGAACAAGTCCTCTTTAATGCAGTGATGAGCAAAACACACCTTAACAGTACAGCCAAATGCACCAGACTTGTGAAAGGGGGCCTGTAATGTTACGCCTCATCTCAACAGCAGCTTCTAGTAAAGTATGTGATACACCAATCCGCTATCAGAAGAGGACACACAGTCGGACCCATCCCACAGAGTGGCTCCTCCCTCCGTGCCCTCCTACCCGCTCATCTCCGAGGTCTCCTCCTCCTCCTCCTGCTGCTGGTTGTCGTGGCGCCCCGGGGAGCGGGCGTGGGGCGGGGTGCGGCGGTGGCGGCGGTGCGTGTGCGCCTGCGTGTCGGCGTCGCTGTCCGTCTCGCCATAGTAGGCCTCGCTGTCGGGCGGGGAGGTGAGGCAGCCGGGGCCCCCGGTGGGGGAGAGGACGGAGCGGCGCTGGGCGGGCAGCGGGCCCAGAGGAGGGGACTGGACCCTGGAGCGGGGGGACGCTGAGCGGCTGAGCAGGCCGGACAGGGCTACAGAGTGGACGCCAGAGGAGGGGGCCCTGCTGATACACACACAAACGGAGACCAAACTCAGTCAAACTGAGAGGCATGTACAGTGTGTATATTTCATATAATCAATACAAAGACAAATATGGGTTATTTCCATCACAGATATATATATATATATATAAAAAAAGATAAAAATATTAAAACATCTATGACAAATTGACTTTTCGCGACAACGTGAATGTAACGAACATCGAGTGCGTAGGTGTGAGCGCGTCCTCTGACCTCTTGACCTTCAGGTTGAGCGTAGCGCGGTGGGAGTCGATGAGGCTCATGGCCTGGGCGTGGCTTAGCTCAGAACACACGTGGTCGTTGATGGCAACCAGCTCGTCGTCCTCCTTCAGCCCCGCCCTGCACGCCTTGCTACGCCGTCGCACCTGCACAGAAGTACACCGGCCACACACACTCAGATCGACGTGTAGATGTCAACAAGGATGCAACCCGTAGAGAGAGAAATCGAGTCACTCCAAGTTCAAACGTCAAATAAGCGAGGCTCACAATTGACTAAAATTGGAAATCTGTTATCGATGTAATATATTATATCATGGTATAGCATCATGAGGTTGTGAAAAACTTTGATGACCCTGAACATTCATTATTTTTAAGATGCACTCTGCTGTATGCTACGGTAGATCATTAACACCTTACTAAATCCCACTGTGAATAAAGGCAATCAGAGAGAGGTGACATGACAGTTTCCAGACTCCTTAAAGAGATACAACCCATTTTAACACACGTCCTCACTCTAAGTGACACACACACACACACACACACACACACACACACACACACACACACACACACATAAACAGTCTGTATCCCAAAATGGAGGTAAGCCTGTTCAGAGTGTTTTGCCCTTGCACCCTCCTAAATAGCTAAGCCATCTACTTTATCCCTCAACCCAATAACCCCAATCATTCATTTGATCTCTCTCCTTATCGCCCACTCGCTTCTTGGTTTTGTTTTAATCTGTTTCTCTCTCCCACTTGAAACACACATACATACCAACCTCACCAACACCAAACACACACACCAACACCACACACACAGACCCCACCGACATACACACACCAACACCACACACACACATCAACACCACCAACATACACACAGCAACGGGGAATCATGAAAGAGGGGGTAACGAACAGCTGCATCCTCAGCTTTGAGGCGGGGGGCATGCTTGTCATTTGCCATGTGTTCTCCACACACCCAAAATAAAACGGAGGCAGACAATCTCCCACATTCCTGAAGAGACCCAAGATTGGAGCCTGAAATGGATGAGAACAAGAGAAACATTCAAATAAAAGAGTCAAAAATAGTCAGGTTTGGAGATTAGTTATCATAATAATTGCCATGAACAGAGATAATGAGAATGACAGAAAGAAAAAGAGGGAGAGAAGGGAGAGAGCGGAAGAGAGAGAGAGAGAGAGAGAGAGAAAGGGGGGAGAGGAAGAGTATGTGCAATAGAGGCCTTTTTCCATGTCAAGCTCCAGCTCCTCTTAAATGAGCTATTCTGATCCTCTGGACCACTCTGCTCCCAACTAGGTTTATCTGAGGTATGTATGAACTCAGTACCCACACATGCACACACACACACACAGACACACACACACACACACACACCCACACGCACACTCTCTCTCACACACACATCCACACGCACACTCTCTCTCACACACACACACACACACACACACACACAGACACAGACACACACACACACACGCGCACACACACACACACACACACACACACACACACACAGACACAGACACACACACACACGCACACAGACACACACACGCGCACACTCTCTCTCTCACAGACACACACACATAAAACACATCAACACTCACGGAATGAATGACCAAACTTTCCCCAAAGTGACCTTGAAGAAGATATCGGGTGAAGGGGGGCATGGGTGCCAGAGACACCTACTTTAACTGTGCCTCTATTTTGAATCAGAATAAATAGCCGCTTATTAACAGTTTATGAACACTTTACATTACTGGCGACAAGGTCACGTTCTTGTGTGCTAGAATAGGATTTCTTTATAGAGAAACAGACAAAGTGCATTCTGCACTGTCAACGAACCAGGCAACACACACACAACATACATAACTGCTGTTCACACACACACAACTAGAATTTTCTTGATCACTCAGCTTAAGAGTAGGCTTATCAGGGCATTCCATGTTGACAAAGTGCAAACAAAATCATATCTAGCCTAATACACCCAAAACATCTTTCTGCTGGGTTGATTTGGAGCAGTGAAAAGCTAATCAACTTTATATACTTATTTGGTCATGATATACGACTACAAATATGGTGCAATGAAATCGATGGATTCTCCATTCTCTAAACACCTCAGCATTCAGTGATAAAGCCCTGTTGGCTTGAGGTCATGAGCTACTGCATGGCTCAATTATAAACACAGCTCAAGCACTGAGCATGCATGGGACAATTTGAGCAATTCATCTGTAATCTGATTCTGAATAGGTCCAGATTGAAAAAGAGTTGCAAGTCAAACGGTATAGATCAGCTGCCAGTAATATATCACTTACGCATGAATAGTAACAACGGCATTAATTGTGGAATAAATCTCTAGTCTGACCACTCAATGAGGCCTCAGACCACTTGGCAGCTGTGTATCTACCCCCTTGTCCAACCCTCACATTCTTACTCCATTGTATGTCCTCGAACTGTAAGTTCTTAGTTCTCTATACCCCAGCCATCACACCATCCACACCACACTCACGCACACAGACATGGCACACACACAATGCACGCAATACAGATGGACTGGGCTGTACCTTGGACACCTGCAGTGGTTTTTGGTGCTCTGCTCCACCCTGCAGTCTGAATCCCCAGGGAGCCCCTCCCGACAGGGACACCAAGACCTCCTCCGATACCATCACTAGATTCCAATCACACTCCAATTTACAGGTGGGTGCGTGTTAAGGCTTCCCAGAGTGAGTAGCCCAAGTGTGAGCTGCTGCCGCCGCCTCTGACTCTGGTCCCTCACAGTCTGCCAATGGCTGGGTGCAGGCCGCTGGGGGTGGGCTGCTGGCTATGCCCCCACGCTTCCCTCAGTGACCAGGCCCACTCACTCCGCCCAGCGAGAGAGAGAGAGAGAGAGAGAGAGAGAGAGAGAGAGAGAGAGAGGGACAGATGGGAGAAATGGAGTGGGTTGTGAACTGGTTTCCATCTGTTCACAGTGGAATGCTGTGTCTGCAGGAGGGGGCTGGAGGGGTCGAAGTGGGCAACGGAGTGTGTATGTGTGTCTGATATCGTGGCTCCGTCTTCATTATACATTCAACACTTGTCATGTCACTCTCTGCTGCTCCGACCAGTGATGTTTGCTGATATACCCTCCCAAAATAACCTCCACAACAAGGCACAGACCCCCTCCAAGGTCTGCAGTACAGTCACCATGTCCCAACACAGGGCTGTATCACCAGCTGCCCACATTGTTCCAACACTAAGGGAGATATGAGAGGCTCTGGAGGGTAATTTTAGAAATGTTAGGCCTACTGTTCAAAGAGTCAGGTCTACAGAAAAAAAATTCTGGTAAACAAATGTTATTGCCCAAAGTTCAAATCTTTATCTTGTTCTGTAAACCTTCATTTATTTGGGTTTTTAAAGAGGCTGAGCTTAAGGTGTTTCTTGATAAAGGAACAATCAAGAAAAAGGAAAGGGAGGTGTAACTAGCGAGTTCATTTTTGACACATACTTATGTAATTTTGTCTTGGACAAATTAGCATTATTATCACCATCACCAAAGAGGGTTTACAGAAAATGAATGTCACTTTCAAAAATGGATGCTCTCTGATATCACTTCTCATTCCAACGCATTGCCCGGATGTGGACGTGGCACAGCTCTACGGCAGTTCCGGGGAATGTCTGCTTCAGGAAAGAAACCGAGGAAGGGATTAACTAGAGATACACCCGGGGACGACATCGGTAATTCTCCGATAACAGTTTTGTCGACCACCTTTAACCTGCTCTGAACAGGGAGCATCTTGATTATTTACTACACCTTCGGAGGTTAGTGTCAAGTTAAAAAAAGTTGCTGGGTGACATTCATTGAAAGAAAACACGAGTATGTCTGTCCTATCTTTTGCCGGCTAATTTCGTTGCAGCAGCTAACAGTAGGAAGCTACAATATCAGCAGGGCTAAGCTATCCTCCGCTAACTAGTTAGCAAACTAGCTAAAGTTACCTAACGGTAGCAACGCTAAAACGTAGTTACGTTTGTTAATCGGGTTATAACAGTAGTTATCTAACGTGAGTGGTTAGCAAGAACTGATTCCGTGTGTACGATTTGGTGAATTATCTAGCCATTATATTAAATATAACAGCTCCTAAGGCCCATAACTTGCTAGCTAGCTAGCTAACGACGTTGTATAGCCTCTCAACGTTAGCAATGCAAGTCTCTTGGCAGGATGTCTTAGCACGCTAGCAAAACTGACACCCTGACACAGAAGAGAAGGTCGATACAAGTACGTTTTTTCTCCGAAAATTGTATTTAATATAAGCTAACAAGCATGATACAATTTCCTTAGAGCACGTTCTACTAGTACTAGCGTTAGCTTGCTGAATCGGTTTGTCCAATGACGCCAGTGGGAAATAAACGTACCGTTTCGTTACGTTAGCCAATGATTTCGCATTAACGTTAGATCGCATGTTAGCTACTTTGGTGTAGTAGTAGACGAATGTTAAAATGTGCGTCTCACTTTTCCAATCATTCAAAAAGTCCATTCTTTAACGTTGCCAACAATGACAATCAAATGCACGTTGTGTAGCTCATGTGCTGGGTTTTAAACGTCGCGGAGTAACTGACAGTTTAATTTGGGATTTTGTGTTTCACTCAATTCAACGTCAGATAAAGTTAGTTACTCTAGCATCGTAAACGCAACAGTGAGATTTGCTAGTAAATTGTAGCTTTACAGCTAGGCTTGCATGTACACATATGGGTCATATAACAGGCCCGTCTCTGTACCTAGCCTCATGACTCAAACGATATTGTGTTTCTATCCTAGGCACCTGCAATGCTGAATTATTCACAGCTTGTGTTTCACGAGACCGTGTTTTTCGTCAGATGATACCCATCATATGTTCATATTTTATACATAGTGTGAGCTACTGCTTTAATAAGAGTTTTAACTGTGAAATAGTGGTGTGAGTCAATTCAGAGTGCAGCTCTGCCTTCCATACAACTAGGTTAATAGTATCTAATGTGTTGTCCAATCCAGTTGTGTCACATGTGAAGGTACTTGATTCGGAACACCTCGTTTTTTATCCACTGTGTTTCCTGTGGAATTGTTTTAGTGTTCATTTGAAATTTCCAGTGGCAGTCTGTAAAGGTAGTATATCGGTACTGTTACTGTACTATTTTAGTAGTGTGATAATGAGCCATGCTTTGACTAATCTTTGTAGACATACACATGAGGAAGTGCTAGGAGTGAATATGTTTGGCCTGTTCTCTATATTACCATGCTCGGGCTAAAGGAACATGGCTTTGACAAGTTTGTCAGAGCTCAGGCAGGGTGCAGTCCCGGGAGCGATTTATTTATTTAGCCATAGAAAACTAATAAAGGTGTGCAAGCACCCTCACCATTTACCTGTTTAACTGTTTGTGGAAATACTGGTCTATCGGAGTGTGCCATGTGTACAGGTGTTTAGATATGGTTGACCTGTGGTATGATTCTCTAGGAATTTAGACAGTACATTATGCTGAACATGATGATGATATATCCATGGCTTGTGTGATGGTATACTATACATGGTAACATACTGTAACTGAATTTCAAGTGAGATACATTTTTCTAGCGATGTGAAAGTGAACCTGGTGTGTGTGTGTGGGGGGGGGGGGGGCTTGTTCTGTTTGTGATGTGGTGTGTTTGTTTGTGTTTGCAATGCATGCATGTTTGTAACTGAGTGAGTGAGAGAGTCTCTACAGTGATAGTTCCTGCTAACATCCAGGCCCGTAAGTCTTGCAAAGGGCTGTGTCGGCTGTTCCTTTGCACCATTGGAGGAGGTCCAATGCATACAAATACATCATTTGCTTGTTGCTGCTGCGTGCCTTCGTCCTCTGGGCCTGGGTAGTCTCAACTTGGGCAATACAGCATAACACAATGAAAAGCTACATCATCACCTTTCTATTGTCATTCACACCAAAATGATGGGGCTGTTCTGTTTCAATTCAGATTCAGTGATGAACTGAGGATGAATGTGAACCAGCAGACTCCAATGGCGTCTCCGTATGGCCAGCCCCAACCAGGCTATGGGCAGCCTGGCTATCCACCTATGGGAGGGGGCTACCCTGCCCCCTACGCCCCATACAACAGCCCTGCTACTGCCTACCAGCCCGGGGCTCCCCCTCAAGGTACAGTGCTGCCTCTCTTTGTGTGTTTTGCCATCGAGCGGGTCTGAATGTGCACACACCATCCCCCCTTCCTTCACCTTTAGGTATTCCTCTACCTCCCTTTTCCACTAGTCTTCTCTCCCTCTTCTTGTATTTCAGGTTACTCTCCCTATGCAAGCTTTCCCTCTAAGGCTGTGGCATCCAACCCAGTCTCTGACCTGTCCTCTCCACTTGACTTGGGTAAAGCGTTCTCTGCCTTTAAATGTCCCCTCTCCTGCTCTCCTGTGACCATTGCTTCCTATTAGAGCTGTGTATGCTTTGTGCCTGACCTACTTAAAACTCCTCCTTTATTTCCTCACCTGGCATGTTTTTGTCTTTTGACTGTGCTATCCCCAGAGGAACTAGCAGGATCCTGCCATCTAGCCCATTGCATGAGATAAACATGCCGAACCCTTTATTGTAAGAAGGGTTTGAAGTATAGACTAGACTGTCAACTCTAACCAACTCTGTGTAAACTGAGGGATTGCCGGTTGACACTGATGTATAATTCTGTTGTTCTTCCTGTTTATCTCTCTTTCTCTCTACTTCCATCCGTCTCTCTCAGGTCCTGCCAGGGCGCCCCCAGCCTCTGGGCTGCCTCCTGTCTCAGCCCCCCAGGGTTACACCCAGTATGCACAGGGGGATGCCCAGAATGGGCCGCCGCCTCAGGCCCAGCCCCCACCCAGGTAACCACACAATGTGAGATAGGACCCGGTCTGGAAGGGGGTGTGTGTATGTGTGTGAGGTGTTCTTTAACTGAGTGTGTGTTCATGCAGGCCTGCGGTGTCTCAGCAGTACAACCAGGGGGCCATGAACCTGTCTGGGCCCCGACCCTCCTACCCCCAGCAGTATGCGGCCCCACCTTCCATGCAGCAGGTCACCAATCAGATGACCGGAATGCAAATAGCCTCCGGCCCGCCCACTCCGGCCGGCCCTGGATACGGTGAGTGAACGGCGATGGATTCGTCCGCTTAAGCAAGCTTTTTATTCTGGTCGGGTGCTTCACTGGTAACCTTTCTCTACTTTACCTCCAGCGCCCGCTCAGGGCTCCCAGCCTCCAATCAGTGCGCCCTACTCTACGGCCCCGCCCCTCTCCTATAGCCAAGCCCCACCCCCAGCGTCCACCGCTCCTTCCCAGACTCCTCCATGCGGTGAGCCAGCTCCCCCTCTGCAGTACTATGGAGGGCCCCCGCCTCCTGCCCAGCAGCAGTTTCCTCCTCCAGCTCCCGGGCAACAAGGCTTCCCCCAGTCCTTCTCCGGTCCTGTGCCCCCCAGCCAGCCCCAGGCACCCGCAGCGCCCGGGTCGCAGCAGCAGCAGCAGCAGCAGCAGCCACCTCCACAGCAGTCCTTCCCGCCTGCCCAGCCTCCTTACTCCTCAGCCCCTCCACCTGCCTCCCAACAGGCCTACGCCTCCGGTCCCGCTCCTCCTGCCCAGCAAACCTTCCCCCCTCCTCCCACCTCTGCAGCCCCCGCCCAGTACCCAGGCCCCATGCCCCCCCAGCCCCAGGGCCCTCCGTCCCAGCCCTCCCCCTTCCACTCGGGGCCTCCTCCAAGAGGACAGCTGCCCCCCTCCTCCATGGCCCAGGCCAACCACCTGCCCCCAGGACCTCAGGGCCCTCCAGGTCCCCCAGGGGCCATGCAACAGGGCCCTCCTCAGCAGGGCATGCAGGGAGGGTACCCACAGCAGAACGGTGAGCATCTACCATCACGTCCACACAGCCAGACGCCCTGTCATTTACAAGGTGAAATCTATGAAATCTAAGAACTGGTGAGTCGTATTCATGTCGGCTCAACGGTTTGTTTTGTCTTTGCAGGTGCGTTTGGGCAGGTGAGGGGGCCTCAGCCCGGCTACACAGGCCAGTATCCTGGTCAGCATCCTGGTCAGCATCCTGGCCAGCCCAACTACGGAGCCCCCGCGCCGGCCCCTGGCCCTGCTCCCACAGCACAGAAGAGACTGGATCCAGACTCCATCCCCAGCCCGGTAATACACTCACTACCTCCCTCACTGACTCACACACACACACACACACACACACACACACACACACACACACACACACACACACACACACACACACATATGCACACCTCCCCCCACCCTTCCTAACCTCTTAATGTTACCCGACATGCACTGGTCATCTCCAGTCATGCATTTGACACACCCTGTTATGAGTTGTATCAGCGTTTGTGCTGTGGTGGTTTTTGCGTGCGTGGACAATATGTATATTTTGGTGTGCATGTTCCATGGTGGTTTAACAATAATAAAGTCTCTCCTTAATGGCAGCCAGTAGTCTCCACAACACAGAGCAGCTGAGCATTTGCACCAGCACACCCTATATCTCCTTCTGCTTTATGATATAGCCGACGTCAATGTCACTAATCTATAATCAATACTGACAGACTCGGCAAAATTCACACGCTGCCTGCCAACCAATAATATCTTTCTCAGTTTTCTTCTCACTGTCCACTTCTTTCCTTAATTTTATTTGGATTTGTTTATCTTCAAACCTTTCTGGACACAATCTTGTGCTTTTCTCTGAACGTAAAGCAAGCGTCTGACATGCCGGCTGTGCAGAAATCCAGACATAGAATAGACCCAGACGCTATCCCCAGTCCAGTAAGTCGTGTGTGTGTCTGCCTCTGCCTCGCTCTGTCCTCTTCTTCCCGTCGCACTAACCCTGCCTGCACCCCACCCCACCCTAACCCCGGGGGGGCCTTTCACCTTTGAACCAGTGGGGTTCAATACGTTGTGGCTGCCTCTGATGAGTTTTAGGACGTCACACAACAACCAAAGTTCATGGCTTGTTTTTTTCTTCACTTTTGAACATCGCACCAGACTAGTTTTCTTTTTATAAAGCATCTTGTTTTAATCCCTTGATATTACTACATCTTTTACCACAGAAACTGTTTTGTCAATGAATGAGGTCAACTTTAGTCTTTCAGTCGTATTTTTTGGTGGGGTAAATAATTCTAACATCGTTTCGTGCTCCATTGACATGGTCTATTTTTCCCAGGAGCATAGGGATTAGACAGGAGACACAGGTCAAGAAAACCAATCAGAGGCAGACCAGCCAAAGGTCGCGTGGCCACCCTGTAATTCTTTTGTTTCTGTTTTCGCCCAGCCAGTTCCCCGCCATCAGCTCCCAGTTGATCCAGGCCTCCAGCGCCTCTGTTTTAACCCTACCCCTCGACCCCCTAGGGCATCGTGCTCTTTCCCCAGGGCAGGCCACCCTATCCAGGACAGGCTCTCTCCTTAGGTCTAGTACAGGCACACTGATAGAGCGGGCACCTCAAGGCTCCCTGGGTGCTATCTTGGCCTCCTCGGTTGTGGTTCTCAGGGTGCTTTGACTACCATCTTTCCCACCCCCCCCCCCTCATTCTGCACCGCTGCTCTGCATGCCGGCCTGCACTGTCTCCACTCACCAGCTTCTGCTAGTATAAAGGGATGTGATCGCAGGCTCCTTCCCTCCCCAGGTCCATGTGGAGTGGGATGGGGGCCGGTTCTGTTTGTCTCCATCGGTAGTGGTGGCTCCCCTTGTTGGAGTTTGTTGGACTGTTTTAGTACACATGTAAACATGTGGTAGTCTTTTTTTGGGTAGAGTTGCGTGTCCAGGTTTTCCTTGCATGAAGCTACTGTATGCGTTCATTTCCCCTAGACAATGCGTGTGTGTGTGTTGAATTTTATTATGAAGGTAAACGTAGCCGTACACATTGTGGTGTTGACCCTCCCCGTCTGCCCACCCCAGATACAGGTGATCGAAGACGACAAGGTCAAGACCACAGAGCCGTTTACCACGGGGGTCAGGGGTCAGGCCCCACCTCTCGTCACCACCGACTTCCAGGTCAAAGATCAAGGTCAGTCCCAGTCCTTTCAGGAGGAGAGAAGCCGTTAAGCGTGTCCGGCTCGTGGACTGATACCAGTGTGTGTGTGTGTGTGTGTGTGTGTGTGTGTGTGTGTGTATGTGTGTGTGTGTGTGATTGTGTGTGTGTGTGTAGGAAATGCCAGCCCTCGCTTCGTCCGGTGCACCGCCTACAACATCCCCTGCACTGCCGACATGGCCAAGCAGTCCCAGGTGCCGCTGGCCGCCATCATCAAGCCCCTGGCCACGCTGCCCCCTGACGAGGTGACACACACACACACACACACAGTTGTTGCCATAGAGCAACGCTATCATGTTAATACGCAATCTTTATATCTATATTGTTTGTTATAGAACAGCTGTTTAAATGTTGCTCCTTTCGTCTTGTATATTTTGTATTAAAGCTTCCCCTGTATAGTGTAATATCTCCCTCTGACTGTTATGAACGCTGCAGTGTAAGCGGTCCCCTGTTTGACTGTCTCCCTCTGTCTGTCTGGGTGCGTCTGTCAGACTCCTCCCTACCTGGTGGACCATGGCGAGGGCGGCCCCATTCGCTGCAACCGCTGCAAGGCCTACATGTGCCCCTACATGCAGTTCATCGAGGGAGGACGCCGGTTCCAGTGCGGCTTCTGCAGCTGCGTCACCGAGGGTCTGTGTGTGTGTGTGTGTGTGTGTGTGTGTGTGTGTGTGTCTGTGTGTGTGTGTGTGTCTGAGCATGCAAGCTAGTGTGTTCTTGCTCCACTCTATGTTCTGGTTGGGTAAATGTCAAACTCAGATGACCTTTACACCTCAAACACTCTCCCCCGCACTTGTAGCAGGCTCTCTTGACGGTTCACAAACACACACACACACACACACACACACACACACACACACACAAAGCACAAGTAACACAAAAACAAACTTCCTGGCAGGCTAAATATTGGGAAGAGAGGAGCAGGCAGTATGGCAGGCTATAATTCAGCTGAGCCGCTGAAATCTACTCCCACATCCCCTGCTCTGTCTGCAGACAGCTAAAGAACCGTTCGTACACACAAACAGTATTGTTAATATGATTATACACAAACTTACGACAAGACAGCAATTATATACCAGCCTACTGCGTCAGACTGACACATTGACGTAGTTATGGGAAGTTATGAGATTATGAATAAGTCTTGTGCGAGAGAAGATGAATGTGTGTGTGTGTGTTTGGGGGCGGGGGGTAAACATCTATTTCATATAAAGCTGCTGTTCCGGTAAGAGTGTGTCTGTGTGGTCAATGAGAGTAAGAGCTGTAGTGTATCAATAATTCAGAGCCAGGCATGCAGAGTTTTAACAACCGGATGCTGTCTGGTCTGAGAGAGGGAGACGGAGACAGCGGCACAAAATGGAGACTCACAGCATCTGATTTGGGAGGGACGGGGGGCGGCGTGGACACCCGCGTCACCACGGTGCCCTGTGAGCCGTCCAGCGAGCTGGATGAGTGCAGGGCGATGAGGTTGGGCTCCTTCCCCAGGCCCTCCGCGTTGGGACCCGTCCACAGCTCCTCGTAAGGGATCTCCTCGCCGGACCGGACGTCCGCCTCCGGCCACTCAGGACTGACGTACTCCCGCTCCTCGCCCTCCCCGAGGCCCTCTCCCAGCGAGTCCCGGCAGCGCTGGGAGAGGCCGTCGGAGCCCCCGCCGTCGTACACGCACAGCGAGAGGCGCTGCAGGGCCGGGGCCAGCGAGTCCTGAGCGGGGCCGCAGGGCCTGGAGCGCCGCGGGCTCACGCCTTCCTCCGTCACGCAGTCCAGCTCCGGCCGCGTCTCCCGCACGGCGCGCGAGTAGGCGTCGGCGTCGAAGGCGTGCCGCAGCAGGAGGCTCTCCAGCGCCGCCGCCCGCACGGAGGCCTCGGCCACCAGGAAGCGGGGCATGCAGCGCAGCAGCAGGAAATGGGAGGGCGAGACGTCCTGCCGGCGGAGCACCAGGCACAGCACCACCGTCTTGCTGACGATGTTGAGCAGCTTATAGCGGTGGCCCTCGCGCACGGAGTGCCGGTCGTACGGGTTGCGCGGCGGCCGGCACGGGACGGAGACGTTGACGGGGAGGCGGACCCGCTCGATGATGCTGCGCACCGTGTGCTCGGCTCCCAGCATGCCCTGCTCCAGCGGGGAGCGCGTGCAGAAGCGGCCGCGGCAGGCGAAGGGCAGGCTGACGCTCTGATTGGTCCGATGATTCATGCACACCAGGCACGGGGTTTTACCTTGGAGCAGATCAAATAAACAAACACTTTATTCAAAAGACAATACTGGTTCACTGAAACGAATGAACATCAAAAAGTTATTACCGAGACTTCCATTGTCCTTATTTGGAATATTTCAAGAACCTCTGGCTAAACTAAGCATAGCCAGACCTGTAGCTGCAACAAAACATCCAGAGAGCTAAACCAGAACAAATTCCTCAAGCACTGAGTCAATATATCTGGAGGCCATGCACGGAGGAGCGTATATTAAACTCCACAGGAGTTGCCTTTATATTGGACAGGGCCTTACTGCGGGGAGTCTTTCCCAGTCGCCGTAGGAGCGCGCTCAGTCCGCTCTTCTCCCTGGAGGGCGTGGCACAGAGAAGCTCCGCCTTCCCCATGAGTGACAGCTCGTCTCCCGCCTGCAGAGTGAAGCTGTAAGGCTCGCTGTCCTCACTGAATTCCCCTGACACCACCTACACACACACACACACACACACACACACACACACACACACACACACACACACACACACACACACACACACACACACACACACACACACAC